>SJYO01018757.1:89417776-89474762 GCA_006410555.1 Capra ibex
CCCCCTCCCCTCCTGTGTGACACGTACACTCCCCCTCCCCACCTGTGACACTCCCCCATCCCCACCTACGTCACACTCTCCCTCCCCTCCTGTCACTCCCCCCTCCCCTCCTGTGCCCCCTCCCCCTCCCCTCCTGTGTGACAGGTGCACTCGCCCTCCCCACCTGCGTCGTACTCTCCCTCCTTCCCCTCCTGTGTGTCTCACTCCCTTCTCCCGTCCCCTCCCCTCCCCTCCTTCGTCCCCCACTTGAGAGTCCGTCGGTCCTGCGACCCTAGACCCGCCCACAGGCCCCGTGTGTCTCTCCGACTCTTACGAGGTTGTCCGAAGGATTGTCAGACCTTTTGGACGAAGATATTCTAATTTTTTATGGGTCGTGTCTGGACGTCAACGGTTCCGTCACCCCTCATTTCTCCCTTCCTGACCCTTAGACCTCATTCTCCACGTTTGATAATATATATCCTACCTATATTGTTCTCGGATGACATGTCTGTGCCGTGACATCGGTTAGAAGACCCTATTTGGGAGTACCTTTTCTAATTTTTTTTTTTTTTCTTACAGGTACACACACATTGACTCAGTGAGACGACACGTCGCCTTTAACCGTCTTGTGACATTTAGTTGATGTGGAGTCAATCCCGAAGGTTCCCCCGTGATGACCGCTTCTTGTACGAACGGTCACGTTCTCGGTATTGCTCTGTGTCCAAACTAGGGACCCAGTCCTTCTAGGGGACTCCCTCCCGTACCGTTCGGTGAGGTCATGAGAACGGACCTCTTAGGGTACCTGTCTTCTTAGACCGATGTCCGGTACCCCAGCCTTTCTCACTCTGTTCTGACTTCGTTATCGTGTGTTCGTATGAAGTTAATTTCTTTTTTGTGGTCGTTGGTGCATCGACCTGGTCGGTGTGACGCTCCTTGTACCAAAGACCCCTTACGACCTGGGGACCCTCCTGGGACGTGGGTCTTCGGTGTCGGACAACAATAAATCAACGATTCAGCGCAGACTTCGAAACACTGAGATACCTGACATTATCGGTCTGAGGAGACAGGTATCCTAAAAGGTCCGTTAAGACCTCACCCGACGGCAAAGGAAAAGGTCCCCTAGAAGGGTCGGATCCTTAACTTGAGCACAGAACACGCACCCGTCCGTCTAAGAAATGGTGACTCGGTGGTCCCTTATTAAATATAATCTTTCAATAAAAAACAATTTTCCTTTTTTGTTTGTAGTCTTCCGGACCCGGACTCTTGTCACGGTTGGACATTTGGGTCAACGCAGTCTCCGGTCGGCCAGTGTCTCCGACCTGACCGACCACCAATAAGGTCTCGACCCTTTGACCCTCTGAGGTTCGACCCGTAGAGGGAAAGGTGGTTGTCGACGGGGGTTCACTCCGAAGACGTCGACGTAGCTCGGTCTCCGCGTCCGGTCCCCTGTCACCGAGGCGAGGCGGAGGAGAGGACGGAAACACACCTACGCCTGTCGTCCGACCCTCCGACACGACGGGAATGGACCCGCGCCACATCGGCAAAGTCGAGGAGGACGAACCGGACGGAGGCTCGACGGAAGACGTGTGCGGCCCAGTCGAACCGCAAGTCGAGGAGGAGGCACATTCAAGAGCCGACCTCCCCTGTTCTCCCAAAGGAACCAGTCACCGACCGACCCGGCCACACGTGTCTACGGGTCGGGAGCAGGGACGTCCTCGGGGTGCCCCGTCCCTACCTCCGGCCGACGTGTGACTGACGACCCGTCAATCCTGCACCCTGTCGGAAATGACACCTCTGGTGGTAGGATCAAAGGGTGTATTCCTGTAGACGAAAGAATTCTGACACCTCCATTTGCACCAGTGTGCACCAGGGGTTCGGAGACCGAACATCCCCTTTACGTTTCTTCCTTTTTCTTTTCGGTCCTTTTTCATTTAATGAAAAGACAAACCTTAGTTTTCGGGGAAAGAAACCTACTTGTGATGAAGACTTCGAGGACCTCCTTCAGAACGGACTTCATTTGTCCACGAAGATAAGCTTACTTCGGTGTGATTGACTACGTCGACCTTCTTCCCGTGTCCCCTTGACCTGCCTGAGCCCCCAGATGCGTGGTTCTCCTTCCCCCTGCACGAGGCCGTCCCGTTGTCAACGAGGACGTTTCCACACGGAGCGCCCGTGTCACTCATGCCCACGTCCCCCACTGGTGACCCGACCGACCCCAGGTCCTCTCCCGCGACTTATTCCCTGTCTCAGTACCGGTGCCGGGCGGGTGGAGAAAAGACCTGAAGACCCTCCAGGCGAGCTCCTGCAGTAGCGACCTCTCCAGGCTCAGGAGGCTCGTCGAGTCGACCGCGGCCCAGGCGTCGAGACCCCCGTCCCGGCTCGTCTACCACTGGTCGTCCGGGTGGGAGGCCGTCGGTCCCACCCCCCACTCCACACCAAGAGGGGTCAAACCAAGACAGGGGCGTGGGCCTCGGTGTCTTGACCTGCGACTGTGTGTGGGTCCGTCCTCGGGTGTACGTGGTTGTCCGGCACAGGTCGACGTCGCGGAAGGGATCCCCCGTGTAGGTGGGGCACCGGGGACGGGTCGGTAACTGAACAAAACCTTGTAGGATTCAAATCGACGGAGGAGGGACTTTTGGGGTCCCCTCCGTCCCACCGTATCCGTCTCCCAGAAGTCTCTCTTGGCACCCCTACCCTCTCGGACATGGGGTTCGACACGGGCTCCGCCCCCACCCCGACGTACGTGATGGCTTGGACGAGAACTCTACCCTCTACGGGACCCGAACGGCCGCAGGTGACACCAGGGCGACCTTCCCCACGACCCCGTCCTGACCGGTAGCGAGAAGAAAAAGAACAGGAAGGACATGGGTCTCTTCTGCCTGAAGGTGTCTCTGGACCCGAACCGCCGGCGAAGGAGGTCTCACGGCCCCGACCCGGAGAGGTCGCCGGCCGGGAGCGGAAACCCGAAGAAGAGAAAGAACGAAGAGGCTCCTCTCTTCTCCCTGCTGGAGAAGAACGAGAAGGGCGACCTTGGGAGACTACTCCACTGGCTCGGCAGGCCTGGGGGACTCAGGCTCCCTCCCCTATCGTGGAGGAGTGAGCACCGAAGCACGGAGCTCCGTTCGAGGAGCCCCGGGAACCTCCCGTGCCGTCGTCGAGACGCCCCACGTCCCCAGGACCCCCGACGTCGACGATACAGGTAGAGGAAGTAGGACGAGTCGACGGACCGGTACCGCAGGGAGTCACGGACCGAGGCGTGGCTGAAGAGGGCCCGGGCGTACGCGAGTCGGCGGTCGAGGAACCGGAGCCGGCTCTGGTCGCCGTCGGGGGCGAAGACGTCACCCTGGGGTGAGAGGTCGGGGGCCGGTAAGAGGCCTCGGTTCCCGACGAACGCCACCCCGGTCACCCTCCCCCCACACTTCTTCCAGAGGACGTCTGAACTCAGGAGACACGCCAGCAGTGTGCACAACAGCAGTATGCACAGGAGGTGTAGCAGGCGTTTTCCCTAGAGTAGGTGCGAGAGGTGCTTTCTGAAGGCGCGGAGGAGGACTCCCCCGACCCGCCCGAGGGCGCCCCCGGAGTGTGGCTGTCGGCCCCCACCCCCGCGGCTCCGGTGTCCGACGGGACGGTCCCGACCGAAGGACACTTCCCATCGCCCGAGGAGCAGTCCACCGCCCCCGCCGCCCGACCTTCCCCCGCACTCGTACCACCTCAGTCTCCACAACTTCGAGACCGACGGGCCGCAGGACCATGCCCTACTCGACGGGACGTCCGGGTCAGGGCTCGACGACCTGTCCAGAGACACGAGGAGGGCCCCCGGGAATCCGAGGGACAGCCCACCCCTGTGTCCCCACCCGCCCGTCCCGACCCGGGGGAGCCGGCGCCCGTCGGGGTCGAAGGACCCCTGTCCACCCCCAAAATCCTCGGCCTCGGGGAGCGAGACCCCCGGGAAGAGACGACCTATCCGGAAGTCCCCACCCCTGACCTTCCGCCCGAGTCTGGGACCCGAGGCCGCGTGTCCGCACTCGGGGTCCGACGCCGCCTAGAGCCGTGAGAAGTAGGTCTTGAGTCGGTGGTCCAGCGACGCAAAGTCCCGGAGCAGGGGTCCCTCCCCCGATGGTTCACACAGGAACCACTGGGGAACCAAGAAGTGCCCCTCCCCCCGGTCTCCCCACCTCCAAGACCGGCCGTGCCCGACCCTCGCCTACCCCCTGTCCCACCCCCTGCCGTGCCACCGGAGTCCCCTGCCGACTCCGACCCTCGTCTACCCGTCAACCCATCCGCCTCTGACCGCGACCCCCGACCGTCCACTCCCGCCGCAGGACCGAAGTCCGACGCTAGCCTACCCTCCCACTCGAAGCCCGAGGCGACCGCCCCAGCTCCCGAGGTCGTCTCCCGAGAGCCACCCACTGGGATGGGGTCGCCGGTGTCGCCGTTCACCCCCTGCCCGCGAGACACCCTTTCGTTCCACTGTCCTCCGTGAGTCTTCCGTCCCGACACTGTCCGCACGAGAGGGTGGCTCCCGGACTCGAAGGACTTTGTCGGAGAGGTGGGAGCCCCGGTGTCAGCTCCCGGTCGTCCTGTGCGGGAGAAGGCGGGACAAGTCGAGGCCTCGGGGATTGGGTTCCGTGTGCCCGTCGAAGGTCCAACCCAAGTAGGGTTCACGTGGAACGAGAAGCCCGGGACTTTACTGTGGTCGGTTTTCTGTGGTGCTGGGTGGGGTCGGACGGTCCCAGAGACTCCACTCCCTTTGTCGCAGTCAATGTGAGACGGAGGTCCGTGAGTAAGACTGGTGCGGACCCGAGTAGAGTTCCCTTTAGTGGGTTCAGTGGACCGAGGAGTCCTGGGTTTCTCGTTTAGTTCATCGGGGGCCCGAGGTCGAGACCAGAGGGACGTCTGCAGAGGGGATTTCGGACGAGGCGTCCTTAGTCACAACGACAGATAAATCCCTCGCGGAACATGACACACCACACTTGTGGGGACTATTGGGTCTGTGCGTAAAAATTAAGTCTTTTCGTATCAGTAAACTTGTATTGTGACTCTTCTTTGTTCAGACAATGAGTTTGGTCACTAAGGTGTTTAGGACGACAAAGTCGTACGACACCCTGGTCCTGTGTCACCCGGTCTGCCCCGGCCTCGGGGTCGGTGAGGACGAAGGTTGTCGGGGCATTCGTGCCCTCCGTCACCCAACTTGGGAATGGACACGGGGCCCCGACGCCCGACCTCTCCTGTCCGGGCACCCGAGGAGCCCCCTGGCCCACCCCGACCTCTGAGCCCTCCCTGGACTTTTTTGTTCTCCGTCTTAAACGTTCTCCTTGGTGGGATAGACCGACCTACCCCTCGGGTACCCTTCCCCGACGTGTGTCTGGAGAAAGACCCACGGGACGACTCCGGTCGCCACCGAGGAGGAGCGGCAGTCTGTGGGAGTCGAGGTCGAGACGAGGGTGATGGCCGGCCACGTCGAGGCACAGTCGGAGCCTGCCCTACAGCAGGCTGGTCACGACTAGACCGGCTCCCTTCATCGTCGTGTCGGGGGGTCACTCCGGCACGAGGGGGGTCCGCGGAGGGGCGAACCTCCGGTCGACGGTCCTGTAGGCGCCGTCGCACGTAGGGCAGGGTCGGACCGGGACGGGCGACCAGGGGACGAGGGGTCTGACGGGTATAGTAGAGTGACAAGGTCGGAGGTCTCCGTCGCCGACGGAATCTCCGGGACATCCTTCAGGGTGTAGACGAGCCAAAGAGGGGTATTGACTTACTTGTGTCGGGGACAGGTGGCCTTCCCCTCACCCCCACTTTCCCGTCCGTAAGTCCAGCCACGTCTCGTTCCTTCCTTGGTTTTCGGGACTACCGGTGAGGAAGTTCACGGAGCGAAAGTGAAATTACACGACAAGACGGAAGGGGCTCGAGTCTCGAGACGCCGGGGTATGGCAGTAGGTCGAGCCGCGGCCACAGGGGGCGCAGAGGTAAGAGGTGACGGAGGGGAAGCTAGAGACGACCAAGGCTCAGGTGCAGAGGGAGGTCCAGTAGGAGTAGCTTGACCTGACATTCCGTCTTTACAGTTTCCTTCCTGTTTCTCTCTCTACCTGTCTGTGTGACCGTCACCCCTGCCTGTCACCGTGACCCAAGAGTCCCGACAGGTGTCCGTCTGGTGCCCCTCTTCCCTCTCCCGACCGACCCACCCTCAGTCTCCCGACCCTCGACTCTCGTCCCGCCCTCGACCCGACCCGGAGGGCTCATGTGCCTGGACCGGTTCGTCCTCCCCTCCTCGCCGGACCCGGCCGGTCGAAAGGAGAAGGAGGTCGTCGACGACCCTCTCGGACAGACTCTTCTTACCCCCCGCCGTCCCCCTTTTGTGACGAAGAGTCCGGGTCCAGCCGTCCACGGGTCGTGTGCACCGTCGGTCCTGGACGCGACTGGTGACCTGGGAGCTCCTTGTCCTACTCCCCGGCACCGGTCGGGACGGAGAGTCCCTCCCCTGGTTCAGGTCCGTCACCCCGCTAGACAAGCATCGACGTGGTGAGTCGGACCTAGTCCCGACACACGTCCCGAGACTGTCGACCCGTCCCGACATCGGAGCGACCCTCTTGAGTCTGTGCAGAGAAAGTCGTGTGCCCTCTCACCCCTCCCTGTACATTTCCAGGAAAGACCTGGGTTCTGGTCGGAGAGTCATGGTGTCCTACCCTGTTTCACACTAAAGAGGGTTCCTTCGTCGGGTGTGAGTGTGTGTGAGTATGACCGGGGGTGGGGACGTTTGTTTCGCGAGTCTGGTCACAGGCCCGTTCTCTGCCGGTCGGCGACTCGTTGTCTATCGGTCACCCTTCGGCGGGTCCTACGGTCCGACCCTCACGGATGTGACGACCCTGGATGAAGGGAGAACGGCTCCACGGACCTCCGAGAAAGGTCCCAGAGGACTGGACGTTCATGGACCCGGGCTCCCAGGTCGGAACGTTTTTGGGTTCCGGTCCGGTGCCCCGGTGCTGGGCGTCCCTGGTCGTCGGGTCGGAGAGCTTCGACGTAGGGGGCACCGGTCCTACATGTCACTAGTCGCCACTGGTTCTCGCCGGTACCCCAATCTCACCTTCCTTCGGCCCCTGTTCTCTGTCGGCACTGCCGGTGACCGCCACCCGGGGAGATCCTCGACCCGGACGTCGAGCACCGGGCCCCGGGACCACAAAATTTGTGAAGTAATTCGGCACTGAACGAAAGTGGTGGAGAAGGTACGTGAGTCGCATAATCTTCTTCCACTACTGTATGTGGGTGAGGTGTCTCACGATCTTTTTAGGTAGACCTCACCCACTCCACCCCTCCCGGCACCCTCGACCCTCGGGGTGTGTCGAGGAAGACGCGTCGGTGTCTCGACCACCCCGGACACTACTACCGCGACGACCCTTTTGGGACCCCTTCGGGGAGCCAATGAGGGTGGCTGACTCTGCGGGTACACGAGTGTCACGACGACCCGTGAGTGGTTTGTGCTCCCCTCCCGGAGGGCTCCGTTCGTTGGGAGGGCGGGGTGCGACGGACACCTTGTCGCTCGACCGGCTACCTCCCGAGGGAAAGTCTCTCCTAGACTACCCCTGTCTTGGGTCCGGGCGGTGTGTCTTCCACGGGGGGCGGGGGTTCGGGTGTGCACACGAGCTTAGGCAGTCACTCGCCGGCCCGTAGTTCTCCAATTCAAGTGTGTAAACGCCCTTCGTTCACACTACGCCTGGGGGTCGACCGGTCCGAAGGCCCGTGTCACGTGATCTCGGCGGGTAGGGTCAGGACCGGGGTGCCGGGGGTCCGGAGAGGATGAGTCTGTGTGCGGACACGGGATCTGAGCTCCAACTCTCAGCAGATGTCAGGAGTCGCCATGGGACTTTTCTTAGACAGTGTGCATAGTTTTGTGTCATTCTTCGAAGTTACACCGGTGTCGTCGAGACTTTCTCTCTGTAAGACTCCCTCCTTGACTCCCAATCAGGTCCCGTCCTACCTCGCCCCATCTTCGTCGGTGTGCGCCTTCGCCCGCAGCGGCTGTGCGAGCCGAGACCAGATCAGGTGACGACGACCCTGCAGGGTTGTGGAGTCTAAGCAGGTTGGTAGGACCCTTGTTTTGATTGATCCTGGCCCCTGGTCGTCGGGAGGGATACCAAACCACGGAGGACTGCGTACTCGACTCCTGTCGCCCGCCGATCACTCTCTCCGACCACCCCTCCGGATCCCGAGGACAGGACGGGTGGGTTGTGGTCATGGGACCGGGAAGACGTGAAGTGTCGACTCAGGTCCTGGAAGTCTGCTACCTCAGGGTACTGGAAGGACCTATGGTCTCGGGGACCGACTCTTTGCGGGGGTCGTGTAAAATGACTCCTGTTCACTTCGGAACTCCGAGGGAACATCGGGTTCACGAGTCTCTCGGGACGTGGAGTCGGACGTCTGGGTCGGACAGGTCGTGGAGGTCGACTTAGGGGGGTGGTCACAACTGACGGAGGACGGTGCTACGAGGACAAGTACCAAGGAGGTCGGAGGTGGGTCGGGAGTAAAGTGTCTGCACTTTGGACTCACGATGCGTGTCAGGAAGCCGAAGTCGGAAGCGGCTAGAGATGATTGTCACCACAGACAGAAGGGACGGCGGACGTGAGGACGAGAGAGGGGAACCCAGGAGGGTCCTTCCGCACCCCACACACAGACCAGGTACGTTCCCGCCCGCCGGACTCACTCCGTACGTGCACGGGGGTGGGAGACGGCGCGTACGTGGTCGCCGTCCGGACCTCAGGGCACAATTCCATGGTCGTCCCGACGACTCTCTCCCAATGCCACTCACCCGTCTCTCGTTTGTAGCGGTCTGATGGAGGCCTCTGGCTGAGGTCGGTCCGGACATGACGACGAGCCGCCTGCCTACCCTCCGGCCCGTGACTTAAGTTTTGTCTGTTGTTTATGTGTCAATGTGCCCTCCTTCACAAGGACCACTCCTGTCGCTCCAGGAGGACCTCAGATGTTACTTCCTCTCTGTCTGCTGTGATATCGAGTTCCGGGCACCACGGGGCGCACGACCCGCTCCTCTCTTGTCCCCACCCCCCACCCCCTACTGCGTCGAGCTCAGGTGCACCGTAGGGGTCCGTCGTCCAAGAGAGAACCGAGAGTCTCGACGACCCACAAATGCACCGACGTTTTTACCAATTTCTACAACCAGGGACACCCGTGACTTACGTTTGTGCCTTTGTTTTCCCGTTCTCTGTCTCCCCTTATATCGCTCCACCCGTGCGGCTTCAACCCGTACCTCTTCCTACGGGGGTCACGAGAGATCCAAAAGGAAAACAAGGAATTTTCTTCGGTCTTGTTCCCAGTAGCAGTAGGAGAACACCCTACGTCGCACGGAGGGGATTTTGGGTCTCGACCTTTACTGCGATGAAGTCTACGGAGGGACTGTGTTTACAGAAGAATTCTGAAGTAAAATCAGGTTCTATACCAGGGAACTGGGGTAAGACAGGTGTATGTGAGTGTGGGTCTGTGTGTCGTACTACTTCTCGTTCCCACAAGGGCGTTCACCTGTTTCTCCTCGGGATGGATCACTGTACCCCGTTTCCGTCGTCTAAGAGTCAAGAAGGTTCCAGTTCAAGTGGGGTGACAAAGGTCAGTCTCCTCTTGGGGGGAGAGTGGGGTGATTGCTCTCGGGTCCTTCGTCTGTGCGGAGTGACCGAGAATGAACACACCTCGACCCGTCGGGACGGGATGTCCTCTCACGAGACGTCGGGCTCCCCTTCGGGCGCCTCCGCGGGCCCCGGGACGTGGGGCTCGTCAATGGAGGCCCTTCCCCCCTGAGCCCGCGGTCGTGGCCCGCGAGGAGGACCGAGAGTGCCTATACGCAGGTCACGTGCAGCCGGACCTAGAGGTCGCCTAGCCGGCCCAAGTCGTCGACGACGTCGGAGGAGCCCGAGGGCTGATCCCCTGCTCCAAGGTCCCCTCCTCTTCCACTTCCTCCGTCTCTCCTGCCCTCCCTCCTTCCTTCCTTCTGTCCCCTTACATTTGTCAGGTCCCTACCTCCCTCATCTGTGGTGTCCTGTCCTTTGTCTCCTTTTCAATGGTATAAACGGTCCTAGTCACACTTCGTTTTCGTCCGTTTTTGACTCTTAGTCACATACGCGCACACGTGCGTATGTGTGTGTGTGTGTGTGTGTGTGTGTGTGTGTGTGTGTGTGTGTGTGTGTGTGTGTGTGGAGGATGAACAGTCACAGTGGGCGGGGACCAAATCACACTAGGGCGGGGAACGTGGGAACGTCGGAGTCACGTACGCGCGACATGAGCAAGTCACACTGAGACAGGGAACCTCGGTGTCACGTGTGTGTACGTGTGCGTGTGTGTGTACGTGCGTGTGTGTGTGTGTGGACTGAGGATGAGCAAGTCACTCTAGGGTGGGGAACCTCGGATTGACAGCAGGTACTTCTCACAATGAGGGACAGGTCGTGTCTCGGGGAAGGAGAGACGTCGAGAAAGGTGGAGTTGACGGAGATTCCCTGGGTTCGTGTCCAGTGCTGACCGGAAACGTTCCGGTCGGAGAGTGTGTACACCGAGGTTCCGGTGGTTCGGACACGGGTGACGGTGAACGACGCACCTGTCTCTACACCTGCCCGGTCCGGTAGAACGTCCTTGGTCGTCGAGTGTATCCGTGTTGTACTGAGACAACCCTGAGAGTCAGTAGAAGACGGAGAAGATACGACCCGACTCCGTCCCCACCTGAGTCTCCCCGACGTCGGTCCCTCTTCCGTGCGCCCCAAACAAGACGTCTGGTGGTGTCGAGTCCCTCGAGTGTGTCCTCGTTCTTAAGTTAGAGAGACACGGAAAAGACGTCAGTTTCGGGAAAGGGAACTAAGAGGAGATCCCCGGGTGACCAGGGGGAGCCTGTGGTCTGGGTCGAGGAGTCGGTCCACTCTTGGGACGACGACCGTAGGTTCCTCGTGCGTACGTACGGGCGGGACGTCCGAGACTTTGCAGTCATGATCCTGGTGTGGTATACGAACCCAGTTTTGTCCCCTGTCGGTCGTTGCACCCTCTCCCCCTGGTGTTCTCCCTCCCACCGAAAAGTCGTCGTAGACTAGGTTTCCGGAGAGGTGTCAGATAGTCCCGTTAGACCGAAGTGGTGTTCTTGGTGTTGGAGGATTGAAAGTTCGTTGTCCTTCTCACGAACCCCGTCTCCGGTGGCTGTTCCGGTGGTCTACACCCGTCCCCGCGGCCCGGCCCGGCCACACCCGAGAGGACCCTCGACGACCGACGATTCCCGAAAGAGTGCCCAACTGCCAGGGACCGTCTCGACCTGCCCGACGTAGAGGTCTGGTCCTGTTGTTCAGGTTCCTCTTTACGTCCGGGGAGGAGGTCGAAGGGCCACTCGTCTCCTTCTGTCACTCCGAAGAGGGGCCTCGACGGGTCCAGGGTGGTTCGTCCCCCCGGACCCCTGTGTGACGGACCCGTGCCCCTCCCCAAGACCCGTGAGACACTATACTCCACCCAAGACCCGTGAGACACTATACTCCACTCACCGAGTGTAGTTTCGTCCTTGTCTGAGAATTCACCTGCCTCCTGTCCGTCGTCGGTATGTTCCCCGTTCTCCCCAGTCAACCCGCCCGGACCCCGCCGACGGAAAGGATGATGACGTGAGATCCTTCCGGGGGAAGAGTGCACCCTGGGCGAGGACCCCCGTCCCACCTCCGTCGTCCCCATGGAAGTGGACGTGAGTCCAGGAGTAGGGGGACGTCCTCGACCGGGACGTCCGTAAGAGACAGGGTCCCGGTCATGAGAGGAAGACGGCCTCGTGGCGCCCCCGTCTGTCCTCCTCCTGTCTCTCTTCGTAGTGGGGGTCAAGGAGGTCGATTTCGGGCCGGGACGAAGGTGTAGGGTCTTCAGTCCAGAGTCCTCCTTCTCCCCTACGTGTGACTGGGAGTCGACACAGACCCGATGTTCGGTGGTTCCCTGGAAGGTCCCTCCGACACGGGAGCGTCAGGGGTGCCTGACTGGGGCCCGGTAGTCGAGACGTCCGTCCGGCCGGACGTCACCTTCCTTGGGGTCTACGACGGAGGAGGTTGAAAAGTGTGTTCCCCCGCAAGTCCGGGGTTTCCTGTGGGACCTCGTGGCGGAACCGGAGGTCCACCCTCCCTCCCTCCCTCTCTCCGGACGTCCTCCTGGACCCGGTTTTCCCACAGGTGCACGGGTGCCTTCGGGACGGAGCAGATAGCACCCAGCGGCCGATCCCCTGTGTGTCGCGAGGTTCCTGGGGGTCATTGAGCGTGACTCGGACCGGTCGTGGGCCGGGAGTGACCCGACGTCAGGGGTCCGACCCTGACCGGCGGTTCGTGTCTCGGTATCTCCCGGTCGGGGTCCCCGGTCCGAGGTCCGGTTCCTCAGTGTGGGAGCACGGAGCAGGTGCACGGACCTCTCTCTCGTGTTGGGATTGTCTGTACTCAGGGGTCCCCGAGACTAGAGACAGACGGACCGGGGACGAGTGGTGAGGTCTGGGTCCGGTTCGGCCGTACCCCCTTGCCGGGAGACTCGAGGAACAGTGGTGAGCTCGAGTGTGTGTGTCGGCTACCCTGTGCTGGTTGTGGAGCTCACGGGCTGCTCCGTAGAGTCTCGGTCGGGCTGGCTGGGCGGTCCTGTACCGAGGGTCTTGCAGGGGTGCGAGGTGCCCACTCGGACGGGTCCCCGGGAGAGGAGCTGCGAGACGTTGGGGACTGTGGGCCCTGGTCCCTTAGGGTCTTTCGATTCAAGGGAGTCGACCTTGTCCTGTTCTTCTCACTGGACTCGACGTCCTCCGGGAACGGGCGGAGGTGTAGGTCGAGATGGACTGCCGGGCAGCACCCAGGGGGTTCCGGACTCTCTCTCCACAGGTAGTACCCAGGGGCCGGTGTCTTTGGGTGGGGGTGTGTGACGTCAGACTGCAGTCCCAGTCCTCTCCCACAGGTGACTGGAAGTGATCTGAGCAGGAGCAGGAGGAGCAGGAGCAGAAGGAGGAGGAGGAGGAGGAGGAGGAGGAGCAGAAGGAGTAGGAGGAGGGGCCGGGGCTTCGAGGACCTCCGGAGGTCGAGGAGAAGTGAGAAGGGAGAGTCCTCGCGTACCTAGGAGTGTCGGAGGAAGGTCCCTTGTGGCGGGTCCAGGCTCCACCCGTCTCCCCCGAGGAGGAGGAGGTAGAGGCTGAGGCTTGACGACACCCTTGTTGGCCTCTTGGGTCACTCCCCTGCAGACCTCCGGTCCCCGTGTCCGTCTCCTCGGTCGTTCCGTCGGCGGGTGACGTCCCGTCCTGCCCTGTCTCCTACGGAGTCCCCGGTCGTGTGCCCCGGTCGTGTTCCCCTTCGTCTCCCGTTCTTCCCGCGAGCCCGACGGACACGTTCGGAGGGGCGGGACGTTCTCCGTCAGTGACGAGCTCCCGGGTCCGCGGGCGAGGGCCCCTATTCGAACGGGGTGGAGCGAGACTCCCGGCCCGGGCCCATGGGCGAGGGCCCCTATTCGCACGGGGTGGAGTGAAGTTCCCGGGTCGGGTCGACGGATACAGACCCTCACTCTGGGATTCGGGAGTCACGGGGCGGACTACCCCCTTCAGACTGAAGGACGCCGGAGGTCAGTCCCACCTCTCAGATTCTTGCGTCAAACCCCGTTTCCGAAACTCAGTGGGTCACAGTCGACTGGACCTCGGACCCGAGTTGGTGTCGATGGGGGTCCTCCCTTGCACTTGGGCCTCCAAGACTCCATAGCGGCGTACAGTCGCGGTCCTCTCACCGAGACGGACTCGTGTCGACACTCGTGTCGGGGAGGTCCCCCAAGACATAGTAGAAATATCTTTTTATGTGGGGTGGGTTCCCACTACCCCCTCTGACAGTGAAGCCGACCCAGTCTTCGCTCCCACCAGAGGACCCGACACAAGGGGATTGGGGAGTACCCCGGTTACCGAGACGGTGCTGTCGGGACAGGTGTGACCCTTCCCCCACACTTGTGGACCAACAGCCCCACTCGACACCTCACCCCCTACATGACCTGAAGTGGTGCGAAACGATGAGTACCCAGGAGGTCGGTGGGTGATCGAACGAAATGGGTAAATGTCAGTCAGACAGTAAGTCGTTTACGAAGACTCGTGGATGACTTCAAGTCAATCATATAGTCCTTCTTTTCTCGTCCAGGAGTGACGAGTCGAGTCAGTCCGCTTAGGATGAGGTAAGTACCCAAGTAAGTAAGTGCGGTGGTTCTGAATGGTTCACAGAAGACGAGTGTTACGGGAAGGGTCCCGTAATTGTGATTTGACGGTGTCTTTTCTAGGAGTCAAAGCTCCCTCTGTTCTGCGTTTGCGGTCCTGGTCTGTCCCACCGCTATTGACTTCGCCCACTCCCAACCACGCTCCGTCAAAGGTTGTCCGTCTGGATTCTGACACCTGATGTCCTGCGCACGGGATACCTCAGACTAATCGAAAGTCACAACTGACTCGATACCGAAGACGGAGTAGTGGTACTGAAGTAAACAAATGAAAGAATAATTGATTGTTGTGACTCGTTGGGCACGAACAGTAAATTGTAGAAGGTTTTATCCTTTAGTCCCATTCTTACGGGGGACACGAGTAAGGATTGGAGTCCAGTTAAATATGTTGAAGTCCACCCTCACCCCTCCGGTCCGACGGGAAGGAAGCTCGGCTCGTGTGACCCTGGGGTCAGCACCCGACGTCAAGAGACATCCCCCGCTCCCCCTCGAGGTCCGTCGTGTAGGGATCCGGTACAGTGCTCCCACCGGTCGTACTATTCCAAGGTGAACTTCGACACCGTCGAGTTCCTGACACTTCTTCTCGTTCCCTGCGTGTGCCGTATTTTTTGACCCGTCTTTCCAGTTCGGAGTGGAGAACGGTGTTCGATGTCCGAGAGTCAGGGAAAGACTCACCAGAGTGGTGCGCGAAGGCCTCTGCTCTTCGTCCGTTCGGGTGGAGGACGGAGACACTTCCGGTCTCCCCTCTGTCTGTCAAGGAGGGTCCGGAGTGCCAGGTACCCGGGAACCTCGTCGGGAAGTTCAGACCGGTCCGAGGAGTGTCGTGTAATCTACTCCTCTGTCTGTCCCTCCGGTGTGCTGGACGGACAGTTCCCAGTGTCGGTCGTACGTCTGGGTCTGCCCGACTGAGTCTCGAGGCGTCACCGGGGGTGTCCGTCGTCAGGGGTCTCCGACTGGACGACCGGCGCAGGAGGAGGCAGGGGCACAGGTCGTGTGACGAGTCCAACACGAGTCGGACGCAGAGGAGCCCGTGGAGGAGGTCAGGGAGACGGACGGCGTGGCTGTCGGCCATCAAGAGGTCGAGCTAGGAAAGGCCCCACGGGGCGTCAGAGAACCGCTGCGATCCGAGGAGGTCCGGTAAGTGCGAACCCGGACGTGCTGTCCGTTCCTCGTTTCACGATCCCCAGTCACTACCCCTGTTGTCTTCCTTGGAAGGGGACTTCTTCCCCGTCGGCAGGACACTTCGACCCCTCGACCTGTGACGTCACCAGTTGTTCCGACCCCGGGTGTCTCGGGTCTCCTACGACGACACCCACCCTCCACGTCTTCTGGGGAGTAGACGGGACGTCCTTTCGGACCCCTCGTCACCTGTGACCGACGCCCTTCCCCGGTCCGACCTGGACTCCCTTTCGTCGGACAGCTCCCCTCTCAGGAGGGTGACGGGGGTGGGGAGCCAGGTCCTGTGTCGACTCCAAGCTCGTGACGTAGACCGACCAGGTACCTTCGACACGACGCCACGCTGGCACGTAGACAGACGGAGTACAACTCTAAGTACCATTTCCGAGAAACTAGTCACCCCGTGGGGGAGCACCCGTTGACATGGGTGGGTCTTGTCAGTCCGGGGGAGTAAGGACCACTACGGTCGACCTGTCGAACCAACTCGACCACGAACAGTCGAGACACAACATGTCCCTGGAAAGGGGAAACCTTAATTATTCGTCTAAACACGTCAATACCCACCTGTGGGACCTGACGGACAAGGGTCGTGGGGACGCAGGTGTCAGACTTCTAGTGATTACTGGAACGGACCCAGTCGACGATGAAACCCTCCGGGTGTCGTCACGAAAGATCTAAGATCGTAAGGAAACACTTCTTAAGACTCCTGACGTCACCCGTGCACCTGAGACTTCCCGAGTCTGTAGGCTACAGCGGCGGTACGGGGGAAGTAGGGGTAGAGGTAGGAGTGTACGGGACTGTGTGGAACACTGGGATGTGAGCCCGTTCTCCGGGGGACTGGTGAGAACGGACACGGGTGACACTGTTCTGCGATGTACACCTGCGTCTCAGTGTGCCTAGGTGGATTTGTGACCTGGGGTGGTCGCTGACCGACTTTCTAGAATCCTTTTAGTGTGCTGTGTCTCTCACGTAAAGGACTGGGAGTTGCTCCTGTCAGGGCACGGGTCCCAATGACACGTACACTTCCCCCAATATGAGTGTGTGTGTGTGTATGTGTGTGTGCGTGTGTGTATGTGTGTGTGCGTGCGTACATGTGTGTACGTCCCCGGCAGGGGCACGGGCGTATGTGACGGGAGGAGGTGTGTCCTCGATCCCCTATGCAGAACTCCAGGTCGTTGGAAAAGTGACGGCTCAACATGCCCAGAGGACATAGGTAAACGGGACCTGCCGTTTACCGTCAATGACGTGTGTCTTTCGGTTCCCTCCCGTGCCGTTTCCCCGGGGTCCACCTCCGTCCGTCCGGTACCCCGAGCGTAAGACGGTCCCGTCCGCGGGTCGAAGACACTGTGGGGTCCGAGATCTCTTACTGTCACCCAAACCGACCACTTCAGTGTGACGGTCAAAGCCCACTGTCCACCAGAAGGTCTCTTCGAGTCTTGAGCTCCTTTCTGACTTCCTGTCCTAACTATTGGCGAGGAGTGTCTGGTTGACAGATGGACAGGTAGGCCCCACTGACATACGAATGCACTCCGTGTCTCTTTTCTCACACACCGACGTTCCCCCTCTGTGACTTGACGGTCCTCAATCGTCACTGTCTCCCTGGCTCGTCCCCTTTGCGCTGTCCCTACTTAGTCTCGACAGAGTCCTCTGGGTGGTCCACCCTCCCCTGTCGGACGTCGGGTCCCTCAGGAAAGGCCTTCCGGCTCCCTGAGCAGGTGTGGTGTCCGGATACGCGTCCTATCCGGATACGCGTCCGACGTCCTAGGGTCCCTCGAAAACGACAGTACAATCAAAAGATCACAATTTAAGGAAAACGACGATAATAACGTCGTAGAGGGTACCCACGAAAAGTCCGTGCACCCTTAGGACCGTGTACAGTGAGAGGGATTCTGTGTATGGGACCAGAGGTGACTTTCTGACAGGGTCCCGAGGTACATCGACAGATCCATTGTGCAGAAAGGACACGAGTTTGCGGAGTGTCCCCTTGGAGTCGGACCGGGTTGGCCGACGGCGCAGTCGGACACCCTTCGACGTCGACACTGTTCGCGTGACCCCGAACGACCACGAGAAATCAGGGACTGTCGGTTCGAGATCGGCTTTGAGAACGGAGGGGTGGACCGGTGGGTTGAGGTGTGTAGACACTTGTGTGTCCACGGTGGGTGTTGTGTCCTTGCGGGGACACTAGACAGGTTCCCTTCACTAGACAGGTTCCCTTCGCTAAACAGGTGGTTCGGTGAACACACCGATTAGTGTATACGTCGTCCATTTCTCTTCGTACCGGGGTGTCCAGTCGGACCGGGTCCGGAGAGAGGAGGGGGACGGAACCCGTGGGAGACGTCCGGGGGTCCCGAGTTTACGTAGAAATAGTGCGGTCGATGGGGGACGCGTGTGGAGTTTACCCCTACCCCGGAGCCCCTCCCCTCGTGGGAGACTACGCCTCGTGAAGGTCAGTAGACACGGGGACCCGTGTAAAAAATTCTTTGACACGGGTATTAGGTCGGTAGTGTCCCTGTTTGGACGGGTGTGGGTGGGGGTGGAAGGTGCTTTCCGGGAGACGAGACGTCGTCCGAGGACAACTTCTGTTGTAGAGGGAGGGGGGTCCATCGGGTTCTAAACAAAGACCTTTACTCGGTTCAAGGTGGTCGTCCGGGTGTTGGTGATAGACTTTGTGTCCGAGAGTAGACAGGTGGTAGGGACTCTGACCGGACCTTTGACCCGTCCCCGGGACACTCCGACTACCTTCACTCGTGTTTCGGGAAGGGTCGCCGGTCGACCCGTGGTACTCCGTGGCAGGTCCCGACTGAGGTAGGACGTCCCCGGCACTCCACCGTGTCTTTCGGGACCCCGTGTCCCACACCCACCTCGGTCTGGTGGGGGTCCGGGGCACTCACGTCGGGTTCGGGGTAAGGACTCTTCGATACTGGGACGACAAGGAGAGAGTGCACCCACGACTGTTAAGTCGAAGTGGTTTGAGGTAGACACTGACGAGAGGAAAGCAACGATATCACTTCTCGGAGACCACCAGTGTCTCAGTCGTCCACTGGAGTGTCGGATAGGTACGTCCGACTCCTTTTTCGTTCCGGTTTAAATCGGTTCGGGACGTCCCTGACTTGCACGACACGGCCGGTCGAGGGTCCGGGTCTGAGCGTCCGGGAGAGTGACAAGTCAGAGAGGTTTGGAGACGCCAGACCCTTGTGTCGGGTCGCCCGGCACGCCAGGAGTGGGACGTCCTACGTGGCGGGTCAGTCGTCTTTGTCGGGTTTGAGTGTGAATGAGACTACTGGGGTCGTAAAAGACCTTCGGGGCGGTTGTTAGTACCGACTATCAGGGGTTTAGGACAGTCTAGTTGGTCGAAGGTACACAAGATCGAATAAACGAGGACTGTTGTCGGAATACTCCATTCCCCTCGTCCCTTGGAAAACAGGTGCAAAAGATTGAAGTAATCTGCCTTTTCGACTTGGAGTCTCTCTGGTAGCTGGTCTCTACCATCCCACTGTCCGACGTCCCGACCTCGGGTTCAGTCGCAGAAGAGACGTGCACAAGGGATCGGACCGAGACAATAAACTACTAGTACAAGGTCCCACGTCCCTCCAGGTGACGCCCAGTACTTTCTGGAGACCTGGAAACAAGGTTTTGTACAGGAGTTGTAGACTGTCGTAGACGTCGTGGACGTTCCTGCGGACGAGCGTGTGCCCCAACACCCGATTGTCGGACGGGCCCACCTCTGGGACGCAGTAACGGAACCAAGAGTGTGCGGGAGGCGGAGTAGAGGGTGTCCCTTGGTGGTGCATCTTCGACTAAAGTGCGGACGTGGGACACGAGTGAAGACTGAGATCAGATCTTGCCACCAACAGTTCGTCTACGAGAAGAGTAAGCCCCAGCGGACCGTTATAGTGTTGGACCCTTCCCCAGGACTGTAGGTACCTAAGATGTTTGTCGGCTGTTGCGTGTTGTGTCTTCATAGATGGGTTTGTAGTTGTCGTGGCTCGGGTCTCGCGACGGACCTTCAGTGTTCCCTGACAGAGGTTGGAGCACGAGTTCCCCGGTCGGCGGACGGTCTGCGACCTGGTGTCGGGCTGTCTGTTCCAGTAATCCTGCCTCGCCACTCGAGTCTGTAAGGAGAGACGACGAGTTCACTCCGTAGGACTGGGGTCTCCCGTCACGTACCTCGGGGGGATGGGGACCCTTCCCGGTGCGGTCCACGTGTTCGGGTGTGCGACCCGTGTCGTGGGGTGGGAAGGGTCAGGAGGCCGTACCGGACCGAGTGTCCTTGACAGGTAGGGATGACAGGTACTCTCCCGACGGGTGTCTGGGTGGGTCGGGAGGTCGCACCCCGGACCCCTTGTCTTCGGGTGTCCATGTAGTCCTCCAGGCGAGTGATCGGGTCCCTCTTTTGGTCTGAACCTCTGTGCTACACCTTTTTGTGACGAAGTAAAAAGCACACGGGTCGAGAGAAGTAAAAAGGTAAAGGGTTTTGTAGGAGACACCCGAGTGCCCCGAGTAGCGTCGTGCGGACGGACGTCGACACGGGCTGCACGAGTCCGGAGGCTCGCGAGTAAACGGTTGGGCTCGACTGGACTGTACCGTCTCGGGTCTGTCGTTACTACGTGCGAGGGACGAGTCGGCCCAAAGTCCCAGTAAACTACACTCACTTCAGACCCCCCCGGGTTTGAGTTCTGTCCACTCTTCCAGTCACAAAGGTAGGACTACTAAGACGAGGCAGTCATGTCTTGGTCCGTCTGGAGCAGAGAGGGAGAGGAAGCCGGCTGGGGTGGGTCCCGGCCCGGCCCGGTGACGACTCTTGACTTCTCGTCATGTAGTCAAGGTGGTGGGAACCCCGGTGAATCTTTTACACTACTTCACACTCTCGTCTCTTCTTTGACCCCGAGTAGTAGGGGGACTTGTGTTCGGGCAGAGGATCCCTGACTGTCCGTCCTCTCACGGGTGCCTGCCGGTGCGCCTCTCCGACAAGTCCAGGTAAGAGTGACTGTGCTGAAGTCCGAACCAAAGTAAGCTTACGTAGTTTCTCGACTATGCCTCTTTTGCTCCTCCTCGACCGAGTTGCGGTGGCAAGAGGACGGACCGGAGAAGACTGGTGGGGGACGTGCGTGGGCCCTGCTTACGGGAACCGAGAGCTTGGGTGGGAGAAACGTTTCCGTGTAGGGGTCGGCCCCCCACCCCCCAGTGACGATTTTTCGATGTGTACATAAAGGACCTTTATTGGTTTGTGTGTGAGTGCCTACTGTCTCCCGTGAGTCCTTACAGAAAATTGCTCAGTAGAGACGCCTCGGCTGTGCGTCGAGAAGGGAGAGGGGTCGTCTGCTCGACTCCGACCCCCGGTCCGTCACGGTCCCGCCGTGACACAGGACCCACGTCTGAGGTGGCCGAGGGGGGTCCAGCCACTGTACCGGAGCTAGGTCAGACGTTTTACGACGGAAGGAGCGTCGTTGTCCCTCACGACGCAGACCTGTCGCGGACCGTGTGCCTTGTCGACGTACGGACGACGTAGTTGCAATGTTCAGGAGGACTTGACACGAGACTCAAAGACACTGTGGTCCAGGTTGTCGTCCAACTGGTCATATCAGTGACCCCTTCGGACTGTGCGGTTCGAAGTGAGACAAAAATAAACTGCCCCTGAGGTCCCGTCTGCAGCCGGTAGGGCCGATATTTGTAGTGTCGGGAACCGCACCACAGACGTCGGCGACCCTCGTACCGGTAGTCGAACGCCGTCGGCGGCTCGTGACGCCGAGGTCCTGAGGTCGGAGGCGACCCCGACCGACGGGTGTGGACGTGGGCGGAGGGTACCCCGACCCGGAGGTCGTCATGACTCCGGGGTTCTTTTGAGACGGAGTGACTTCTGTCCGTTCCTCGACCACGTCTCACTGGGTACCCTCTGACTTGGTTCCCATTTTGGAAGAGAAAATTTCCTTTTTAGATGACTGGGTCTCTTCAGACAACCACCGTTTACGTCCCTCCCTTGAAAGTGTTGCCCAGAGAGGATGGACCTCTAAGAAGATCTAGTGTCCCCGTGTTCTCGTTTGTCCGACGACATCGGCAGGGTCCCGGAGGAGTCGGTGTGGCAGGGGGAAGCCCGAGAGTCCGAGAAACTGGCGTCCTGGGATCGGTGTGAAAGTCCAGACTGGAGACTCTTCGGTGGATCAGGGTTCTCCAGCGGGAGAGCCCTTGAGTGGAGGTGCCTGCACGCCCAAGTGGTGACACGTTCCTGTGCTCTCGACTTACTGTGTGCGAATAGTCCCGGAGACGTACCTTTGTCGGGGCTACGACAGTGCACAGACTCCGGGTCCAGGAGGGCCGTGGGGCCCGGAGCGGACCGTCGGACCCAGATATCCCGGGGACCACCCCGGTTCAAAAGAGTCCCTTAACCGACACTACCTCCGGGTCCGTGTCGCCCTGGGGTCCACGTCCTTGGGTTCTCTTCGTCTAGGGACTCACCTCCCGGGCTCGAGAAGACCTCTGGCCCCGGGGAATTGTGTTTTGATGTTGATTTCTGGGGTCAAGGTCCGCTCCTGTCACACTTTGTTGTCTCCGTTCCACCTTTATTGGGACTATGGAATGTGTTCGTGTCTTCTCCTTGCGTTACGTGTGTGGTCCCTGTCCGAGTACGTCAGTCGCATGTCCGGTGTCACTCGACCGCTCCTGTCTTTCTCTCCACTTCCTGTGCACTTTCCATTGTCTCTAGGACCAGTAGTGGGCGTGTCGGGTCCTCGGGCCCTTCCGTAGGGATTTGACGGGAAACGTGGACACTCACTACCCCCGTGAGACTGGAGTGGACACCTGTGATAGTTCCCGCTCCAGTTCAAACGAACCGAACTCAATCTCCCACCCACCCACCCTCTCCCCCGCTGAAGGGGAGAGTTAGTGACAGAAAGAACCTCGTTTCGGAACGGGGGTGGGAATAGGGTCTCCTGGACACCTCGTCCTCCGTTCTGGCTCACGGTGCGGAAGTAGAGACGTCCAGGAACCCTACCAGAGGACCGGTCGTGAACGACCCACGTCCCGACCTGGAACTCCATGTTCCACTCGGGACCAAGTCCTCAGAACCCCTTCAGTGTCTCGAGATGCTTTCCCGGACCCCAGATCCGTACTCAAAAAGGTTTCGGGACACGTTCGGCGATGTGGGGTCTTTCCGGCACACCCCCGAACAGAGGTCACACAGGGAGTTCCCGTCCTACTTTGGGTCCCAGACAGGGCACAGAGGCATACGTGTGTCCTCGGGAGGACCTCTTACCTGGTCAGTCTCCTTGTCGGTCCCTCGACAACTCTTTTCTCCTCCGACCCAAAGTTCTTCAAAACCCTTCTTTGACTCTGGGTCTCCCATAAGAGGTCCCAGAAGTGGGTGAGAAAGAGAGGGTCAGAAAACGTCTCAGGTCCTGTCTGGGCTGACTGACTAAAGACTCTTTCCCGTTCTTCTTAAACCCTGGGTCGTTCCACCACGTCGGCACGTCCGTGGGTTCCCACCTCCCCTCTCCGGGAAGTGTGGTCTGGGGCAGAGGATCTCGTGTCGACACGTCTGCCCCACGAGTCACGGGGAGCGGGGTGACGTCGCGGGAGAGTCCCGGGTTAAGTCGTGGGTGTGACCGACTCGGGCCGAGGTGCCCGACGTGGCGGTTCCAGTGTCGTTTACACTGTCCCAGAACCTCCGTGTCGGGAGGTCCGAGGTCGCCAGTCCGTCGTGACCAGGGGGCCGAGTCCCAGGCACAGTGTGTCTCTTTGTCTCAGCCCTCCTGTCTGGACCTGGTAGGGACAGCGGACTCTCGGCGTTCGTCTCCTCTCCACGGATGCACGAGGACCCGGACCGTGACCGAGCAGTCCTCCTCCTGTGGCCGGACCCCGGGGCCGTCTGTGACCGAGTCCCCCTCAGAGACAAGGAGTGGACGGTCAGGGGGCCCCGGGAGTACGTCCGACTGACCTGCTCCCTGTGTCCACCGTAGAAGGAGGTGCTTCGTTCGTTTACAGAAGGTGGTACGAGGCGGTGGGGGTCTTGTCCCCGGAAAGGTAACTGTCCTTGGAAAATAAGGTCCAAGGGACAGAGGGGGAATATTATATGGATGTGAGAGGGGGCTGGGCCGGGCCCTCGCTCTCAGGACTCCGTGTCGCAACAGTTCGGATGAGGGCTCTGGACGGACTCACCCGGGAAAGGTGGGAGGTTAGTCCTCTTTACCCTCCTTTTCTTTATGAGTCTTTGGACTTCTAACAAACCTTAAATAAGAGAATTTATTCTTGCCATTGTAAACAATTTTTTTTTTTTAATCTTCGTGTTATGGAATCAAAGTGTCTTTTGTTTCAAAGTGTCTTTTTTGTTTCAATGTGTTAATTTATTTTTGTCGAGTGTTTCTTTGTGTGGTTTTGAGTGTTGTCGTGTCTAATTTCAGTTCGTACTTCGAAGTGTCTTCCGTCCGACCTCCATCTTTCCGCCCGTAGGGACTGTGTCGAGACCGGAGGCATGGTACGGACCTCTGGGTGAAGACGAATTACCGAGTCCTTTTCACCCCACACCTTGGGGAATTGAGTGACCAGTCCGGAAGTTCCGGTGCGACTCCGGTGAAAGTCCTCTCTGATACCCTAAGGTGACAGATGTCTATGTGATTTGTGGCTCTCTGTCGTCCTTCGACGTCATTGTCCGGGTCCCTCAGTCTGTACGGAACCTTCGCTTCGCCAGGAGCCCTGGGGACTTTCTGTCGGGACACGGGGACCAGAGACCGCGACCTTCATACGAGACGAACGAGAGACTCTATAAGTGGGCGTTAGAGGTGGAGGTGGCCTTCGGACCGAAGAGACGAGGGAGGTTTGGGGATGGTCTTGCGATTCTATCCGATCCAGGGGTCCATTCGGTCTTGATTCCTTTCTCTTCGAAATCTTTTTCCAGGTGATCCTGACACTAATAATAAGTCCCGTGTTATACATTTGCACATGAATATGTGTACTCCGACTTGGCCATGTTCGTGCACATACACATATACATTTGTACGCATGTAGTGGTAAACGATTGCTGAGAGTCCTGACCCGTCCCTTCGACCTACGTCTTAAGAGACGGAGTGATTGTCCAAAAGGTCTTTACCTTCGTCTGAACCCTTCGTCACCCTCTAGACCATTATTGAGGAAGGGCTACCGTCCTTGGGTCCTACCCAGTCTCAACAGGACGGTACGCTGACAGGACCGACCATGTCATTTGCGGACCAAAGAACCCCGAGTGAGTCGTCCGGGTGATGTCTTGGGCCCACGGTGTGTCCAGACAGATCCCTACCCCCGTCCGTCGCGGGTCGGTCTGTCGGAATACACAATTCTAGTAGAAAGACATTCTACTCTCCGTTGCTTCCGAAGGAGGGTAGGGTACAGACAGTGTCCCTGACCTTCCTGTCGCAAAGACTAGGGGTACTGGGGGTGGACATGTGAAGGCAAGACCAAGGGGTGGTATGCTCCACATTTCCCCTCAGGAGACCTACTTCTTTACCAGAGTTTTGGACGTTGACTCCCAGAACATGAGTTCCCTTTTTGCATGGTAGACCCCAAAAGAAATAAAGAGATGGACAAGAGGCTTACAAAGGATACCCGTCCACGACATTCCTTCGGACACGGTCCGGGCGCTTGGACGTCGTCGGTCACATTCTTCGCACTCTGTTTGATCAATGTCTGACTCTCGTCTTTTCTCCCAAAGATGTCGTTTTCGTGTAGTGTTTGCTTCTGCAATCTGGTCCGCCGTCGGCGTCCGGTCCGACGGTCTCTGGCTGCAACCTGATCCAAGATTGAGTGTCCAACACAAACATAAAAACCGTTGTCGTCATTGACACCACCTTCTCCGCTTGTGTTCCCTTTCCTCCCTTTGCGGTGTCTGATTTCCCCGTCTACGCGTTGTCGGCTGGTCAGTGCCGAGGGGGCCGAGGTGGAGGGTCCCTTGCCCCTGGGCCCATACTTGGTGCGAGGTGCGTGGTGAGTGAGGACGAGTCCCACGTCGGGTCCCGTGCACGGTCCTGGACCGGACTGTTGACGGCAGGTGTCGTGTGTAAGACTTCAGGAGGTTGTGGACTTAAAAAGACTTAGAAAAGTTTAGTTCCAAGGTCAATTGGTTTTGAAATCAAACCCTAAAAAAAGAGGATAATTTCCTCGTCTTCTTTAGTTGCAGTTCGGTGCACATTGTCCGTGGGTACAGGACGAGGAGAGGACACCTCCCCTTCACGACCACGGAACCCCGCACAGGTGTGAGTCTCAGTAGAAAGACTTTCGGGTCCAGAGGTTTCTGTCGATGGGTGACCTGGGGTCGCGAGACCCGTGACCGAGTGACGACGGGTTTCCCATGGAGGTTGGCCCCGAGTGTAGGACTTGGGGTGTACGACACTCTCCACGCAGAGGGAGTTTTAGTTCTTCCGGGTGTCCGGAAACTAAGTAAGTGTTCGGGTCGAGAGTGGAAGATAGGGACGAAGTCTCTTCCAAGGAGAAGAGATGCCTTGGGAAGAGAGAGGTGTCGAGGATTTTAGGACTTCGGGTGGTACGAAGGTTTCGTCTGTCAGCCTACCGTTTGACTTGGTCTAGTTCACGTACTGGTCGTTGCCGGACTGGAGGCGACCGAAGCAAGGAGACGTCTACAAGTGTTCTCCGACTCGCGGGACCGACACACGACTCGGGGTCCACCACGAGTGGACGAGTTTCCGTGTGCGGACACAGAGACGGTCGGGGAGGGGCTGAGTCCCCGGGAGTCGTGGGGTACTCTTTCTACCTAATATTCCCCGAATTCCCCATCGTTCAGGAAGCACCCAATTTGTACCGATATTTTACAACCAGGTTGGACGTCCCGTGAACGTCTGAACGGACCTAGTCTCACTCCGTGTGCGTCGTCGTCTCGACTCGAGAGGATGCAGGGCGGGGGTCCCGAGGCCCTCAAGGCTTCGCGTCAGTCTCCTCGTCGTGATGGTCGGAGGGTAGACTCCTGGTTCTCCTGGTGGGACAAGGAGGAGGGAAACCCTTAGGATGCGGGTTGAGGAGAGGTAGATCGGCTATTGGACAGGAAGGGTGTCCCACTAAAGACACCTGCCCTCCTGTGGACACTGTCCACTCTCGTCCCAGGACTACTGAAGGAGAGGGCGACCGACGTCACTCGACCGGACACTGGTCCGCCCCGACGTGTCCAGGGGCCCTGGTGGGCGTAGACACTCTGACACCTGTGTGGTGTGTCCGACGAAACCGTCTCTCATCCCTCTTCACCGAAATTCCTCTTTTTGTGATAAGAAGTGTTGTTTCGACCAAGGCACTCGGGAAGAGAAGGACGGAAGACTCTAGTCTTATTTACACAAAAGTCTTCACCCCCACCACCGTGAGCGGAGGACTACGTCCTTCTCCAATTACACCTCGGTCGGTCCCGGACAGGAGGTCACCAGTACCCGCACCCCTCTCGTCGTCGTCGACGGGGTCTGTGGTCCCGTCGCTTCCCCTGTCTCCCCTGGGTCACGTCCACCCGGACACACGTTGGGACCCTGGAAGAGTGTCAGGGTGCGAGCCGGGCTCCTCGGGTGACGTTCCCTGTTGCCCTTCCGGGACGGCGGGACCGAGCAGTGTACTCAGTCACGATTTTCATCGGCCAAGACTTGAGGAGAAGAGACCCGTCCGGACCCGAACCGGGGGTCCACAGACTACCTACACCCGTCCAGGGTCCCGGGCCGTTATTTTGAGACTCTGAACCTTGTCTGCCGTGTTCCACACCCACTACGGCGACTGGACTACCACGGGATGACCGAGTGTCACCCGGTCACTTTGAGGGGAGCCTAGACGTGGTCGTGGAGACTGTCGGGTATCTCCTTCCCCTGGGGTTTGCGTTCGTCGACCGTGTACTTTTTCCTCAGGCCTCCCAAGACCCGGCGGACTACGGGTTAGCTACTTTACGACGTGACCTCCACGACCGAGTAGGGGAACCGGTACAGCGTCTCCGGCTCGCTCACTGCGCGGTGGGTCGGTTTGTTCCTTCACTCCGATGGACCCGAAGAGAGCCGGCCCGACCGTGACCACGACCCGGCAGGCGACCGCAGACGCCGCCCCGACAGGACGTCCCCAGGGGCCCGGAGGATCCTCTCCTTCTACTGACTCACTCCGTGGTGTAGAGTTCTCTGCCACCGTGGACCGACACCAGTGGTCCGTTGGGTCTCTGCACGGTCCTGTGTGTAGTGTCCCCAGGGTCCTCAGTACCAGGTCTCCACGGACCATGGGGAAGGGTGCCCGAGAGACGGTGGGGTCTCCGGGAGGTCCTTCGTTACCAGTCGACGGCTGTGTGTGTCCCTGTGGGGTAGACTCTCCTATGGTTCGAGTGAACTTTTCTGTTCGTCCCTCGACTGATACGAGTCAGAAAATTTTGTTTCAAGAATCTACTCACCAGGGATCTTATTTGTTTCAATTTCCTCAACCGACGTCTTGTAAATAAAGCTCGGTTCAGAAAAAGGTCGCAAGAGAAGAGTCCTTTCCACTTTGAAAGTTCCGTTTTCCGAAAAAAAATATGTCTTGCTTGTCTTCCGTCGCCACCTGTGCGAGAACGATCTCATCGAGTCCACGACAGTTCTTGTGAAGGTATCACTTTGGGTTGTAAGCTACTCAGGACTGTACGACGGGGAGGGGTTTAGTTTGGTTCTGGTGAAGAGTCTGGGAGGGTGAGTGTCCTTCCCGACGAGTCACCAGTGAGTCCCAGACAACCGGTACGGACTCGACGGTGGTGTGACCTGCCAGTGGACCACGGGGGTGGGGACACCGGGTCGAGGTGATGGAAAGGTCTGTCTCCGCGGGGACGGCCAGAGAAGGAGACGCGTCCCGGTCTGTCGGCCATTGTCATCACACCGAACGTCATCTTAAATGGACGTCCGTCGTTCCTCGTCCCCTTCTCCATCACTCGTTCAGAGACTTTACGGTCTGAACTGACGACCAGAATCGTGTACGCAGGGGTAGCGGGGTCGGGCTGGAACGAGTCCGGTTCGGTCCCAAGAGTAGCTTCCTTCGGTCCGGGAGGAGGAGGGACACGGGCCTACACACCTCCGGTGCCTCGGTAGTGGGTTAGTCCCGGGTCTCGTCTCTGACGTCGGACATGTCGCCCCGGTCGTTTGTTTCACCGACACACACGTCTTGTTTCTACACCAGTGTACTTCTCGACCTCCTCGTAAAGATCCCCTTGGCTCTTACTTGTGTTCACGACCTCCGTTCTTCCGACGGTGCCCACCCCGTCGTGACTTGTGATCGAGACGGCACCGGGAGTCCGTTGGTACACGCTGAACCGCGACCAGTTTGACGTCGAGTCTAGGAATCACCCAATCTAGTCGTAATTTCTGTTGTGTTTTGTTTGGTTTTTTAGGACATTGACTGACACTGATCTTGTTTTGTCTTAATTCGGATTATTCCTCGTAGTCGCGCGTGCCCCGTAGGAGTCCCAGGGTTTCACAAAGGGTCACGAGTCGACACGGACGGACCCGACGGACCCAGGACCACATTGTGACGTAGGACGACGTATTGTGCACACAGGACGACGTGTTACACACAGGACGACGCGTTGTGCACATAGGACGACACATTGTGCTCAGGACGACGCATTGCACACAGGGCGACGTATTGTGCACGGGACGACGTGTACACACAGGACAACGTACACACAGGATGACGTATTGTGTACAGGACGACGTATTGCACACGTCACGACGTATTGTGCACACAGGACGACGTACTGCATACACAGGACGACGTACTGTGCATACAGGACGACGTCCACCCTAGTGTTCGAACTAATTACGGTTGGGACCGAAAAGGGTGCTGCGAACATCACCTTAAGTCAGTGTCTCCCCGCAAAAAAGGAGTCGGGAAAGAAATGAGGGTGAATGTCAGTTCCAAAACTTTTAATTTCCTGTCTGGGACAATCTCTTTGACAACTTTGGCCTCATTAGAGTGAGTAGAAAGAGTAAACCTCTCTCACCGAGGAAATTGTTTAATTGAAAGGATAAGAACTTCAATTTTTATTCTTCTGGATTGTTCTTTATACTATCTTTTCTAGTTACTTTGACTAACAAGAATTCTATTTTGACTGTAGTCTGATTAAGTCTTTTTGTCTCTCTTCTGAGTTTATTTATTTTAGTCTTGTTTTCCTCTGTAATGTTGACTATGGTGTCTTTATGTTTCCTAGATTCTTCGAGGATTTTTGTTGATAAACGGTTAGATCTATCGGATCTCATTTATTTATTTAAGGATCTTTGTATTAAATAGTTTAGAGTCAGTATTCTTTTGTCTTTTGGACTTGACTGGCCATGACTCATTCCTCTGACTCAGTCCCTAATTTTAAGAGCGTTTTGTCTTTTCGGGGTCTACCCTACCAAAGTGACCACTTAAGGTAGTTTGCAAATGTCTTGGTTGTTGTTCGGAAGAGTTTACGTAGGTCTGTCGACGTACCCATGTGAGGGTTGAGTAAGTACTCCGGTGGTAGTTGGAGTATGGTTTTCGGTCTATTCCTCGGAAGCTCTTTTGATGTCTAGTTATAGGGACTGCTTGTGTGGACGTTGGTGTTTTATAATCGTTTGGTTTAACTTGTCGTGAAACTTTCCTAGTCTGTGGTAATAGTTCGCACTAAATAAGGTCCTTCCGTTCCTTCGGAGTGGGTGTCGAGAGGTCTCAGGTGGGTCCTGTCCACTTCACGAAGGACTGTGAGACTCGTAGTGCCCAGGGAGGAGGAGACGTGACAGGTTTCAGTCTCAGACGTGACACGGGACCTCGGGTGTCCGTAAGAGTGTGACAGACGACGGTCCCGTAGGGTGCGTCCTGGGTCGGACGAATGTGAGGTAGGTGGGGTGTTCTCTTACACAGAGGTCCACACTGTGCCTTAGATCCCCGTTTTTATGAACACCTAGTTAAGAGACCCGGACCTCCCTAGGAAGGTCCGTTTGGAGTGTCTGTCTTTGTGACCCATCCGAAGTGAAGAGGGTTCGGGTAGTCCCTCTAGTTTCCGCAAGAGACTTCTGGGCCACACACGCCATACCTCTCGACGTGGGGACGGGAGCGAAAGGTAAGCACATTGGTCTCCGGGTCCCCGGTGTTGTCATCCTCGGTCGAAAAGAGTCGAGGAGAGTGAGTGATAAGTTTGTCGGACCTCCTCCCTGATAGAGGAGTGGCGTCCCACCGGGGGAAGACACATTCCGGTGGGGTGCTCCTAAGTGAGGGTGTGGATAAGTGGACTCAGAAAAGTGACAACCTAGTCATTCTGCCGGAGAGTTTTTCAGGGAGACCCCGGGACATCCTTGTCCACATCTTTAGTAGTTGCAGAATCCACTGACAAACGTCAATTGGGGTTCCAAATAGTCCACCGTCTGTGCGGAGAGATAATCCGAAACGATGGTCAAGTGTATTAGGAGGTGGAAGACGGAGCAGTTCTGGTAAGGTAATTCTTTAGTTGTTTATGTCGTTTTCCGGTCCCGGACTGGTCGTGTCATTTGGTCTCCTTCCGGACACGGTGCGCGAGAGTTAAGGTGTCTCTACGCCTACGCTCTCTCTTGCCCACTCGTACACGTGTTGAGCCCATGGAAGCCCTTCGGTTTCAGGCTCTTGTCACCGACTCCTGCGTCAAAGTTACACGACGGTGACTGGAGTCCGTTCTTTGTGCCAAAAAATCCTGACACTAAGAAGAAGAGATTTCGTTTCTATTTTTCTGAAAAGGAGGAACCTGGGGAAAGTAAAATTCTAGGACGGTACTCCACCTCTCGTGTAATAGAAACTTCGGTCCCGTCCGCAAATCCATTTGTGTACGGGAAGCGGAGAGGTGTCAGTAGATGTTGTGACGAACCACTGAGACACCTACCCCTCCATTACGAGGGCTCTCCGTCTTTCTTTTCGAAGACACGCTCGTTCGCCACCCCCCGCACAGACCCACGTGGAGGTCGTGCCCCTTGAGTGGCAGGAGCTCCCGCATCCGTATCCGGCTGTCCGCGTCCCACCACCGCGTCACGAGTGTGAACTTCGTCGAGGCCACCTTCTTGAACGGGAGCCGCGAGTCGGCGAGGTAGTGCATCTGGGCGAAGACCGTCTTTATCGTCCACAGCGACGGAGGGTGCAAGACACCCTTGAGGAAGAAATACCTCGGGACCCCCTCCCTCCGTGTCCAGTCCCTCTCCAGAGGATCGTGAGGGGCCCACGTACTGGGAGTGATTCGCCGAGTCGGACTCCTGGTCTCGGAGCACGGGTTCGTCGTGAGCCGTGTCTCAGACAAGAGACGGTAAATAATTGCTAGTTTGGTTCAAGAAAGTTGTCTGAGACTAGACTTCCACGAGGACACCAAGAGGTACCTGTGTCCGAAGACCTGGGATCTCGTGAGTGATCCTCTAAGACACATATGGCAAGTGTGTTGTAAGATTTGTTGTTAAAGTCGGGACCTTCCAGTCAACGTTTTATGTCTATGGAGTCTTTTCTTTTTTTTTTTTTGTTTTGTGGTGGTGTACCGTGTATCACCGATGCATACAGTGATCTCGATGAATCTCGTTTCGTCCGCACGAGAGGTCTCGACGGAATAGGTCTGTCTGTCACGGGAATCGCATAGAATGGTCAAGGAAGAACAGATCTTCCCAAAACCCAACAAGAAAGGAAACTTCGACTAACCGATAGACGAGTCGGTTACTCGAGTGAGGCGGGCACATGTAGAAATATATGAAGATAACCAACCTCTAACATTTTACTGGTCTTTCTTCCTTTTACTCTTCCTTTTTTTATTTATTTAATTCTTCTGCCCCCGCCCCCCCTTAGAAACTTTCCATAGTTTACTTGTGTTCCACGTCGGTGTTTGTACGGTTGTGTCACGGGTGCTCGTCCCCTGTCCACAGTCACGGGTGTGCGACCGCGGTCGTGTCCGCCCCGTTCCGACGTCTCTGTCAGTTTAGGTCGTTCCTCTTGGACCAGGGAGAGTGCGGAGACCTACTTCACGTCCCCGGCCCGTCCTGTCCCACCTACACTCGTCTGTCCTCACCCTTCCCGGATACCGGGTCACCGAGGTTAACGTATTTTTCTTGAGCTCCCCTGGGGGAGTGGCTGGAGCATCTGTCGTCCGTGGTCTGTCGTCCGTACAGGGGTCGGACCCTCTCCCGAACCCCTCGACGAAGGAGTAAATGACTGTCTTTCTGTCGTTCCGGTTGAGAGGTGGACCCATTACACACAGGGACCCCTACTGTAGGGAGTAGTGACTATTGACGACGTGAGTTTCTCAGGGGCACGACCCGTAGTCTCCGGGACCGAAATGGTCCTTCTTGGAAGGAGACGGGCAAGAGGACACCTCTCAAGACATAAGGGGACCCGGGGCTCCGGTTTCGGCAGGTCCGACCGGTCCCGTGACGACTTCGGCGACGTCCTCAGACGTCCCGACGACACCTTCGGTCTACACGAAGGTAGGTCCTCCCCAGGAAGTAATTCAACTTTGTTCTGTTTTCTTTTTTTTAGGTTGGTGGAGTTAGGAAAAAGGTCGTTTCGACTTCTTCAGTGTCCTCTTTTGATGCGTAAAGTTACCGTTCGGAAGAGCACCTTTGGGACGAAACTCGAGCAGACGTCCCTCACTCCGGTTTCGGAGCGGGCGTCGGGTACACACACTGTGAGAGTCGTCGGCACACGGGCGCCCGGACTCCTCGGAAGAGAGAGTAAGGTGTGGGTCTTGCACGTCCTCCCGACCCCTACGGTCGTTGGGGCCGTCTGTCAGCATACCCTCCCTTGGTGGTCGGACTCGTGGCCGTGTAGGGCCTACCCCGCTCCTGTGGTCTCATTGTGAGGCCCTTTTGCGAGGCCGTTGATACTCCTGTCGTCGTCACGTAGCTCGTCAAGGGTTCCAAGTCGACCTCGACTCCTGAGTTAATGCAAAAGTTAAATTTTATTCCTTTAAAGGTTTCTAATCGCGGTAAACGAGTAATTTCGTGTCGAGTATGGGTAGCCACCAGCTCTTTGTGTTCACCGAGAATCTGGATTCGGGAGAAATCTATCTCTGTACTCCCTTCACATTCGGACCTTGTCTGTCTGTGAGTCCACGTCGGTTCGAGTGGGGTCCCCGTCTTTTGTCGTGTAGGGGACGTCGTCTGCTCCCTCTCGTGCCTCGTCTGTGGTACGACTTCCGACACTGTGCCTCGTTCAAGCCCCAGTAGGGCCGAGTGGGACACGAGGGTAGTCTTTGGTCGTGGGAGTCGTTCGCGTCGGGTCCCGACGGACCGTATTTTCGTGGGCAGTGGAAGTCAAGAGAAACAAAAAAATCGTACTTGTCATCTACCAAAAGGAGAGGGCTGAGAGTTCTTTGTCGACGTTACAGCGATAGAGACCTGACTGTGACACCGGTGGTGTGTGTGAGGTAAGACGTGCCAGGCGGTCGTCGAGTCCTTGTCCCTCTGTCTTGTCCGGTTTCCGGGACGGTGGACAGACGTTTGGGACGTGCAGACCCAGTCGAGGTAGCGTCCTGGGTCGTCTCGAGTAAGGAGTGTACTAATGTCAAGTTCTCCGTGGACCTTATGACCCATCGGTGGTGAGGGAAATCCTCTAAATTAATGTGATGTCAAGAATAAAATATTGCGTAATTATCCTTCCGTGCACCTCAATTTTTGCGAGACAGTAATTGACCATCCCCACCTTATACCACTTACGTCCGGCTTCACCTGTCTTGAACGACGTCACTTCGCTCGTTCGTGGACTTGAGACCACCTGCGGATGGTGGGAGTGTACGTACTGCCTGTGTGTGTCGACCCAGGGATTCCTCTGTCCTTCCTACAAACACATCCTCTTCTCTCACCTCCGACCTCTCCTTCGTCGAAACGGGGTTGACCCGGTTCGATGGACAGCCTCCCTCAGCCTCCTCCCTCTTCGTCCCGCCGACCGCCTCGCCTCCGAATCTCTTTCGAGGGTGACTAGCTGTTTTTTAGCTGCGCTTCCGAGTCCGAGACCGATGTTCTATGTTCTACCTCTTTTTTTTTGATTCCTTTACACTTTAATTTTCAGTGTGTGACAGGACTTGTGTTCGTTGAACCGTCAAAGTCTGGGAAATAGACCTAATGTTTACGTCATTTTTTTTGTGAGTCAAGGTCTTCGTCGTTACCGAGTAAGGTCCGCCACAGGTCGGGTGTGCAGGACACGTGAGGTGGCTCGGGGAGTACCGGACTCGACCTTAGAGAGAACCCGTCTCCCCTAAGGTGGTCGAGTAGTGGGACGACCGGACGGCACCTCCTCTGGTGTCCCTGTCGTCTAGACGTCACTTCGAGTGAGAAAGATGTGTTTTCGGTCCTCTCACCGAGGAGGAAGAAGACCACCCCGACTCTCTTCGGTTCGACTGGGACCTCGGTCGGGTGTTGGGAGACGTCAGGGGTACGTCGTGTACTTCGATCACCCGGGTCGTCGGTCTAAGAGGCCCGGGGTCACTCTTCCCCGACTCTTGAGTCACTCGCCATTGACGAAGCAAAGGACGTCCAAACCCGACTCTATGGACGCCCCACGTCCCTTCTCCGTGGAGAACCGAGACTCGAGGGGATGAAGTCGAGTGTGATTTACGTTTCGAAGTCCACACTACCCCACTACCTCTCACAGTGGTCGGAGACGAAATCTCCGAGTCTATCTTTTCTGACTTGAGGGACCTGCCATCCCTTCGTCCGTGTGCGTATCGACATACCCCCTCCACCTCCTTGTAAGACCGTCCCTGTATCCGTCGTTGGGAGTTCTCGTGGACCTGCCCTCGGGACGCGACTCCTTGGACCTTTGCCCGGGGTCCTACTACTCTCCTCTAGGGATGGTTGGACTGGCGCAGGGGGACGCGGGACGTCGGGGTTCGAAGGTCGACGACGAGACAGGTCAGAGGGGAGGGTGAGTGGCGAGAAGGGAGACAAGGACGGCTCCGAGACGAAGTCAGTTCTAGTGACCCTGGGGGGTGGAGTTTATGCGTAAGGGGTTTCGTCTCCCAAACCGGGACAATGAGTCACTTTTCCGACTCTAAAGAAGAACTCTCCTTGGTCGGACCCTTCTTCCTGCTTTCTCCGACCCGTGTACGTCTCTCCGGTACCACTGTGCCCACTACACCTTTCCGGTGGGTCGGGGTGGAGGACGGGGTCCCTGGACGAAGGACAACGGGACCACTGTCATGTCTCTGTGTCCCGATGACGATGAAAGGACTACCCGGGGCCCCTCGGTCTAGATGACGAGTCAGTACTCGTGTGAAGAGTCTCTCGTTGCCGTCTCCCTTCGGTTTTTTTTCTTTTTTTCTCTTCCGGGTGTCCTTTACTTGTCGCTCTCGACTAAGAGCGAGACCGACGTCTCTCCGTAGGTGAATCCCTAGTTAATTTCCCATTGTTGGTGGTTCTTGCAAGGTATTGTAGTCATCCGAAAATGTACCCGTAGAGACGATGAGCAGTCTAATAAGCTACCAGTTCACACTGACCGGCAGACGGGGGATCAAAGAGTCTGTCTGCTAGTTGTCGAGGGGTAGTGTCTGAGGCGGCAGTGGAAGGAAGGGACGGGACAGGAGAAGTAGGAACTTTTGAGGAGTGCGACCATTCTCGAGACCGAAGGAACCCTAAAGATGGAGCTCTAGGGTCTAAACGTCTTCTCGGTTCGTTTAAGGAGGACAAAGACCTAGGACTGGGAAGGGGACCTCAGTTTCCGTGCATAAATACCCACCCTTTCCCCCGACTCCCGTCCTACTTCTCCGGAAAGTATCTTCGTGTGTAGAGTCCCAAGAAAAGACCTTACCTGCCTACGAGAGGTCCTTACGATAAGGGTACCCAGTAGTGACGATCGTTTCTCAAGACCGAGAACCGACCCACTGGTCTCACACGTTTTTCGTTCCCTGTCCCCGGTGTGGACGGAGGGGGGACGGGGGGCGGGATCGCACGGCGCAGACACACCGACGGTCGTAGGGTACGGTGCCCGTACGAAAATGGGAGAGCACGACCCCCGAGACGAACGGTGCCGACAGCCGTAGTTCTAGGGACACACAGACAACCGTTGTTTCGTCTTTGAATTCGAGGTAGGTTTGAGAGATAGACCTGGTCACTCACTGTCACACTGTCTCAGTCTTAAGTAAAGTTGTGTGTAGGGCACCGGACAACGGGGGTCGTTGGTGTTGGGGTAGGTGTAGTTTCGGGGTAGTGGGTTCCTGTTGAGGGTCGTGTCGACAGGAGGATGTTCGGTCGGTGTACCTATTTCCCGATGCCAATCATGTCTCCACCTCGTCTGTACAAAGAAAGTGTGTCGTCGTGTACCGGTCCGCAAGTTACCCTCCAATTGTCCTCTCCGTCCAATCTTCCCGTTTCGAAAGGTGTTGTTCTGTAATCCTTCCTTTCCACCCCTCCACCTTTAGCCGACCTCATTTACTGGTACTATTGTCAGGTGTCCTTTGAGGTCCCACCCCGTACCAGGGACTTGTCCTAGTGTCCTGTCCCACTCCCCTTGTTTCTCGACACGTGCCCGCCTGTCCGGACCATGTGTCCGGGACGACAGGACTCCTCGTCAGTACCCCGACACCTGCGGAGACCAGTGAGACCTATTGGGTCCTAAGTGACACACCAGGACGCGGACACGTTTTGACTGGGTATCGAAGGTTCAAAGAGACCTCGGGTACTCGTCCCCCCAGGGACTCCCGGCCTACTCCGGTCCCGAGTCCGAGGTCTCAGTGTGTGAGCCCGAGTCGAGAACCTAGTGACAAGTGACGCACTGGACCGGAGGACTGGGAGACGGAAACAGAGGAGTCGACATTCTCCAACTGTGATTGCCCTGGACGGAACATCCAAATAGCACTCTTCTCTGACTCTACTGTGTCCTGTCGCGAGTCTTGAGACGGACCGAGTGTCCTTTGCGGGCGCCAACAAGAGACCGTGCCTGTCCCGGGTCCCGTCAGTGCCGGGGTGTTCCCGAGTCCCAGGTCTGGGTCCCTGTAGCCGACCCGGACGAGTAGTCTGTGTCGTGTTCCAGCGGAGGACTTGTCCGATGGTATCGATTCCTTTTCAGAAAGGTATCTAGGACGGAAAGAAATTTTAGTCACAAAATAAAATGTCCCTGCACGTTGTGTTCAGTTTTTGCGACACGAGATTGGTGTGAAAGTTACCCGCACGACCGGTGTTTGTGTACGCACCGGGTGAACGGTACTTCGTCAAGAGGTCACAGACGGACTTCTCGCTCTCCCCACCTGTTTTCCCGTCGGTAAACAACCGTTTTCGGCCTATTTGTCCTCCCTCCGAGGGTTTTAGCCTTCCTTGGTTTGATTATTTCACTTCGGAATCTTTTTCGAAGGTTTGGGGTGGACTTGACGCAGAGGGACCCGTCGTTCTGGGTGCACCGACTAAGGTCGTCCCGGTGTACTGTCACACGAGCTCGACAGTCCGGAACACAGGCCCGGTCACGCCAAATGTAAAATCGAATGTCGACGTGTCAGTAGAAGAATACCATGCCCTGACCTAATGTGGTGGGTCCCAAACTGGTATGGTAACGATGGGACTCCGGGTGGTCATGGCCAGTGGTGCCTTTGCCCGCGTGAGACTGAACCAGAGGTGGGATCGGTGGGTGTGTCGGTCCGTCCGTGTGTCCTGTCGTCTCGTACGTCTCCCCCAGTGGACGACCGGCGGTGCACGGGCTGTCCCTCCGCCTCATCCCCCTCCTCTCTCCCACTAGTGAAAAAACCCCGTCCAGGCTCTTGCGAGGAACAGGGCAGCGAAAATGTGGTTGTCTGTGTTTGTTTCTCTTGTGTCCACTTTTCTGTCGGTGTGACTCCGACCAAGACCTTCCTGATCTCCGTGGACGGTTTCCGTGGGACTCTGGGAAGGGGTTGGGGCGCGGAGGCACTCGTGTTTAGGCACAGAAGTCCCTCGTGGGCGGGACGACCGGCAGTTGGAGACCGACCTCCGCGTGGCAGACGTCTAGGCTCAGAACACGTCGACGACCCCCGAGTCCTGGATGCCACGTCGTGAAAGATTTAGGGTGTCTGGACCTCGTATAAGAAGAAACAACCAAATAGTTCTTTCAACCCCCGTCCTCTCTCCCCGGGTCCTGTATGGGAGTGAGGGTGAGCTTTCCAAACCCTCTACTCGTTCCTTTGTGTCCTTTTTTCGTCCTCTGTCCTCTGTTCTTCTCGTGGAGACGGTTGACTGGGGCGTTACAGCCGTCTGGTGAAGGGTCCTACGGGGAAAGGTGCCGCAGGTGAAGGGCCCCCCGACAGAGGTCGCGTCCTTGGGAAACCACGGATTGTTTGGTGGTCGAAGGATCCAGTCTCCCCGGAGTCGAAAGACTGTGGGTCTGACTGCACACCCCACGACGAACGTTTCGGGCCCTCCCCCCTCCGTCCTTGTGGTGAGGACAGACGGGGGGTTGGGGACTCTCCTCCGGAGGACGCAGGGGTAAACCTACCGTGGACCGTCACAAGAGAGAGAGTCCCTGATCCACGCGTTTCGTTCCGAGCACTGTGGTAGGCTCAGTCACGACCCCTACACAGTAGGCACTATACTACGTGGGTACTCCCCTACTTGACCCCAGTGCCGGGGGGGTGTCGTCCCGTCCGACTGTTAAGACGAAGTGTGTCGTGTGTCGTGTCCCGACTGCCCACATCTCTGGGCCGACACGGAAGATTGGGTGCAGAGGCGACGGGGAAGGGTCTGGTCTGAACTGAAATTCCCAAGACAAGACGGACCTCTTCGACCGTCATACATGAGTTGAGGTGACTGGCGCTGACGTCTAGTGGGTGTACCCGACTCCGAGGTCCGCGGGGACGTCGGACCGTCCCCAGGGACGGGACCTGGCGAGGTCCTACACTGAGAGTTCCAGTAGAGAAGTGGGTCTCTGACCCGAGGACAGAGTCCGGTGGAGACACTGCTCACAATTCTTGGACCCTTTCATCGAGTAGGAGGGAAAGTCCCTAGGAGGTAATTTCTGACTGGAAATTGAGTCTCCCAGATGAGTTCCGCTTCCATTCAGTCATTTTGTCTTTAGTTAACGATTGTTCAAAAAGAGTCTTCTGGTGGGGAGGGGTTCGTGTGGTTTTCCGTCGAACCGAAGCACCACTCAAACCTGAGACGAGGGTTCGAAGGTAAAGTCGGAGTGTCCGGACGGAATACACGTATAAGAATTTTCTTTCCAATTGTTTCTTTGTTAGACGGGGTTTTCAGTAAGTTGATTTGGATTGAGTGGTTGAGGGTCGTGAAAGGTCGTGTCCTCCCGTGGTACCGGTGTGTGGGTTGGTGGTGAGTCTTGGGATCAGGAGTCACTAAGGTTTGGTGCTCTGTCGTATGGGTCCGGCATGAGGACTGCGTCCTCCCTGCCTCGTCTCCGGAGGGCACCGACTGCCCGAAGGACACTGGCGGTCCGCGGTGGAGGAGAGAGAGACGGGATGAGATGGTACATCTTCAGCGAGATGTCCTCAAAGACGTCTTTGAAACCACTTTTAAAGATTTTTCCTATAAAATTTACATCGATTTTGTGGTTCTTTCACATGTCTAGCGACAGGTACTAAACTTTGTTCCTTTGTTTGGTGTCAAACTTTTATAATGGACCTATTGTAAAAGGACAAATTGTCCTTTCCGGGTGACGGGGCTCGGGGTTTGAGTCCTACCAGGAGGTCCCCAGTACGTCTGTACTCAGTCGATTTCCAGTTGAACCCTGTTTCAAATATTCTCGTTTTGGGGTTTCTGAGACCTTGGAGTGGTGTGTCAGGGTCGACCAAAGTCGTGATTTGTTTGTCGGGTCGGACGAGTGACCTAAGGGTTTTGACTTCCCAATATCCCCAGTTCGCTATGACAATCACTTTCACTTTCGACGAGTCAGCACAGGCTGAGAAACACTGGGGTACCCGATATGTCAGGTACTTTAAGAGGTCCGGTCTTAGGACCTCGCCCATCGGAAAGGGAAGAGGTCCCCTAGAGGGGTTCGGTCCCTAGCTTGGGTCAAGAGAGTTTGACGTCCGCCTAAGAAATGGTCGACTCGGTGTTCCCTTCGGTTTATTATGACCTCACCCATCGGATAGGGAAGAGGTCGTCTAGAAGGGCTGGGTCCCTAGCTTGGTCCCAGAGGACGTAATATCCGTCTAAGAAATCGTTGACTCAATAAACCCTGCGGACTATGACAGTTATGAGAGACAACTTAGAAGCACCTCAGATGAGTTTACGCGTGTCTAGGGATGGGCCCCGAGGTCACTCCGGAGGTGGTTCGACCGAGTCTCCTCCTCGCCCACCCTTCCGAACCCGGCCCCGTCAAGGAAATGGACAAAGGTGACCCCCCACCCTCGTCTCGCTGGGACGAGCCCGTCCGTCGCCCTGCCGACCGACTGGGGTGCGAGGACACAGCCGACCTTGTGTGTCCGGTCACGCCCCTCCCTGTCGTGTACCTCTGTCTTTTTGTTTTTGTGTGTGTAATTCCATCTTCTGTGCTTCTTCTAAGAGTGTCGTGTCTGTGTGTGGATTCTTGACTTCCTCCCGAGTGTCTTAATTAAGATCTTTCAATGTGAATATTTCTTTTTGTATATCCAATGTGAATTTTTTTTTTTTGGTTTGGGGGTTGATCCAGTTTTTGTTTACGTTTCCTCTTCTGTCTGTCTCGACATTAAGACTCATAGGAAAAGGGTTCGAGTGACGAGACTCGGATTTGGTGATTGACGGTGAACCTTTTACTCCGCACGTAGAGGACTCCTGGTTGAAGGAGACCGCCTGTCGTAGGGTACAAGGGCTCCACCCTACCCCGGACCCGACGTCCGAGGAGCCGTGGCTGCGGACTCCGCACTCCTAGACTCGCTCGTGGTCTGCACTCTTCTACAAGTACACCACCCGGGGCGGGACCTGGTGTCCTTGTCCTCGACTGCTGCACCTCTTCCACTTCTCCTCTGCGCGCGAATTCGTGGTCCCTAGACCCTTCTTCGAAAGTCACACCTGGCGTGATACGGTCGTGAAGGAGGGTCCTCTTCTGTCTCGCTGAAGACCTACTCGTTCTCCTCTCTCTCGTTCTGGCCTGTCTGTAGTGGCCGGTCGGGAGTCGTCCTGAGTCCCCTCACTCCGATGAGGTGCCTCGTAGAACTGTTGTGCGGGTGAGAACTGGAGCAGTTCCTGTCAGATTATTCCGTAGAAATAGTGGTCTCATAAATGGAGACACGAATAGTAATCGCTACTCTTTGTTCAGTTGTAAGTCGTGGTCCTCTTCCCAATTCTTTCCGCATCTCGCGTGTGAAACCTTCTCTGAACTTTCCTCAAACCTTGTACCTTTATGACGGGTTTCAATGTCCTTCTTTCGTCTTGTCTTTTCACATGCAGTTGTTACTGGAGTTGACACTTTTGCTTCTGCGTGACTTCTTTCTGGGCTTTCTTTGTACCCTTTCGCAATTATTGTAATATCCCCGGAATTAATGGTTGTAATATAAAAAGTCGTAAAAGGAGTTTTTCGTCTTCACCTCCAAAGACACTGACTTCAACTAGCCCGTTCGCGACCAAATAATGAGTATATACATACGTACACTTGTGTGTGGATGCACGTCTCTGGTTCTGGGGTGGTACGACGTTTCCCGGACCCAACCGTAGACGGTCTATGGACCCTGGACGGACCAATGCTGTCATTGGGGTCAGGGAGGGGTGTGTCTGCGGCGGAGTTCGGGCCTCGGGAGCCCCCCAGACCCTGTAAGGAGTAGAGTGGTCGGGGAAGGAGACTCCGGTCTGGTCCAGGGCCGCCCACTCACCCCGGATGGACAGAGGAGTGTGGGTGTCTGACACCCCCGCGTAAGAGGAGTTTGAACCGGTCGTCGACCCAACGGTACATGAAGTGAAACAAGACCAACGGCTCCCGGTGCAGGTAGGAGGCCAGCCAGTCGCACGAGTGATCCCACCCGGAAGGAGGAGACACCGGGGCCCCACACAGGAGGACTCCTTATACCCGGGGCTCTTGGTGGACACAGTCTCGTCGGGGGGACGGGGGGGTCCGGACCGTGCAATCCCGCGAGGAGCGCCAAGAGAAGAGTTCTACCTGAGTCCCGCCCCCGTCGTTACCTCTCCGCGAGGCCGAAAACGACCACACCGGTGTAGGGGTCTTCCGGCGAACGGGAAATGGTACACGTACGTGTCTCTTTCCTTCCGGTGCACGTGTGTGCACACGAGGGCCTTACGAGAGGTCTCTTGTCTCCGTGTTCCGGTGTCCTTCGTAGGCACGGGTGGGTGGAGTGCACCTACTTGACCTTCCCAGGTTATGATTGAACCTGTGACCCCCTAATTCGGTGCTTCTCCGTGTCATGTCAGCGAGACCGTTTGGGATCTGTAAAGAGAGTGGAGGAGACTGACCGACCAGAAAGAGGAGAAGGGTCGTGGTAGGTTCAGAAAAAGGAAGAACAGGACGTGGTTCTCGTCTCCCTTTGGTGTAAGGAAGTGAGAGACGTGGAGTAGAGATCGAGACGTCGAGCTCCTTTAGGGCAGGCGAATGGAACCCCCTCGCGAAGGCTCTTTACCAGACGGGTTCAAACGAGTCCTTCCTCTACCCCCTGAACCACGACCGATAATCCTGTCGGGAGAGGAGGCGTAAGTCCAGACTCCGTAGACTTCCGTCTTTAGTCGTCACAAGTTCCTGTCGGGACTCCCTCGGAGGAGCGTCCTCCCGGTCCCACGAGACTTGGATCGTTCTTGCGGGCTCTTTTACGTGTGTCTCCGGACGTGCGATCCGGAAGAGAAGAGGCACGTGTGTTTGTCCTGGTTGTGAACAGGGCGAGTTGAAGTCAGTGTTTTAGGAGACGAAGACGAAAAGTTTTTGACGTCAGACGGACACGCACACCCAGTGTCGTCTCGCGGTTTCGGAGTGAAACTCCTATTTTTCAAGTTCGTCTCTATCTTACCCTCTCTGTACCCCTTCTGTTCCACGTTCGGTTCAGTAGTAAGACGCCACACGTCTGTGGACATGAATCGAAGTGTACCTCGTCCCGAGAGGGACTGCCCGTATGACTACAATCTGAATACCTAAAGACAGCGTTCTTGACATAGAGATTGTTCTTTTTCGGAGTCTCCAGATGTTCATGTACCGATCTTCTACGGCCTTTTACCATGGAGTTTAGAGACCTAAGGTTACAAAATAATTACTGTTGTCATTGCGACTCTATTATTAACTTTATTGATTGTAAATACATTCACGAAGGTAAGCGGTTTGTGAGAAAAGTCGTAAAGTGTTAGATTAGTATATGTATAACGGGGGTAAAATATCTTCCCCTTTGACTCCGTGTCCCTTCAAATCACTGAACGGAGGTCAACTTGTCCCCTCCGTTACCCCACGTTTGGTCCAGTCCATGGTACCAGTTGTGCACATTCGTAGTACTACGAATGAATTAGACAAAGGGTTGTCGGACTCCCGGTTCCCTTCTAAAGACCTTTGTGATTTTTCGTCCTTTTCTTTTTCGTCGGTCTCTTCCTTGTCAGTGTCTCCTTGCTCTTACTCCGTTCACACCAGGTCCTAGTATCTTCGGTTCTCGTTCTGTCTCAAAGTTCCCTTGTTTGTAGCAAGGTTCGTGACTTGTTGTGCCTTGTCGGTTCACGGACTCTCCGCTCTTCCCCCTTCCCATACACAAACCACTAAGAGGTACTGATGCTTCTTGTCAAACCGGTCTCGTCTCTGACCCAACGTTTCACGGTGTCTCTGACCCGTCACTCCTTCGGGTCCAGTGTCGTTTTCGTGAAAAGTTTCTCCGACCAAGCCTCTCTTTCCCTGTTCTGAGACCTGTCCTTGCGAGTGCCTGAGGTGTAAAGGTCCATACGACTGGTTTTCCACCCAGTCTTCCTCCCGGACCGTTGTGGACGTCTCTTCGTCCAGACTACCTTCTTCCCGGTGTCCCTGGGTAGGTCGCCGGGACCCCTGGGAGTGGAGCCCTCCCCTCGCTCAGGAACTTGTAGAGCATCTTGACCCAGTCCATGTAGTGGTACCTGTCGAACAGACCGAGGGGGTGACTCCGGTAGAGAGACGGACAGTACTACCCTCTTTACGGGTCGAGAAAGAGTCGTTATAGCTTCCGGTCGACCAATAAGAAGAGGTGTAAGACGAGTAGGTTTCTCAGTTTTAGAGATACTCCTTGTCCTACTTCTTCTGTACAGTTCTGGTGCGAACTGTCTCGGGGTCTGGTCTTTTGTGACATAGTACCTCATGAGTAAATTTTCGGGCCCAAATCCTGGAGTTACTTTAATTCTGTCGTTTGGATAGAGTGAAGAGTCGAACGAAGGAGAATGATTGTTTTAGTTTAGTAGGAGTCCTTCTTGTGACCTGATTTCTAGATGGGTGTTTACTGTTCTCCCTTTTCAACCTTTTGTTTTGTAAAGAGGTTATTGCATGTGAAGAAAGATTTTACATCCGAGTTCCTTTCCTCGACAAAAATAATACAAAGGGGACGTGGACGCACACCAGGCGCACATAATTGGAGTACGCGTTGTCCCTTGTCCAGGACAAACCTACTCCGGCACAAATTTTTCGGACCTCGGTAGTGGGGGCGCAGGTACCTCGACTGTTCGACAACTACCTGATCCAGCCGAGATCACTTAGTATGAGCCGGAAGACGAGTGTCCCTTTAAGGTTTTGAAAGGAGTTTTCCAACAAAGTAACGACTCAGGGACTCAAAGGGATTCATGAATCTAATTGCTTGTAAAGGGTGACCCAAAGTCCGAAGGACGATAAGTCAGTTCTGACTATCGAAGGAAGTTATCCACTGAAGTCTGATTGACTCCCCCGGAATAAAATGCAATTGGATGACTGAACACATTGAAAAGGAAACGATTTAAGGAAATGGGACATATAATTCGGATAATTTGATACCTCCGGCGTAGGACTCACTTCCGTGATGTCGGACTGGTCACGGTTCAATTGCTGGGACCCGAGACACACGTAGTCCTCCTTTAGGGGTCCGGGGGCCTCGGGGAAGTCAGGTAAGTTGTTTTCACGCCGGGGTGGGTGGCCGGTCCGAGGGAGGCCACGAACACTGGGGTCGGGAGACCTCGTCTCACTGAGCGGACCGGGAGCAAAGTCGTGAGGACACGGTAACGGTGTCAGCAGGAGTTCGACGGGGGGCCTCTCCCACTGATCCAGGATGAAGGTGAGCGAAATATAGGTGGAGACGTACTCGGTCCCTGGCCCACGGTCTCCAGTGAATGGAATAGGTTCGTTTAGTCTTTAGAGGTAAAGATTTGTGGTCCACTCCGACGAAATAATCGTATTTACCCTTGATCCAGAAAGTCCTAAGGAATCCATTAGTAACTTTATTTTGTATGTGTTTTTACCCGGACATTCACCTGGATTACTACTTTCCTGTGTCTGTCAGTTTTATTAGGGTGCACGAGGCGAGCAAAGACTTAGAAGGACAAACCGAAGGTACCATTCCTGACGGACGTTCCCGTCGACCCACGTGGTCCGTGGTCGACTGGACTCAGCAGGACGACGCGATCAGACGGAAATCTACTCGTGTCCTGCGGGTTCTCTCCTTTACCGTGTGTGTCCCTCCATTCCGGTGGACTCACAGTGCCCGAACTGTTACGCCCGTTCGGGGGTGACTTGCCTCGTCGACGAGACGGTCCTCCCTGTGTGCACGAAGCCCGGGGTGGGCCGGTCCGAGAGGAACACTGGTCGTCGTGACCTGTCTCTCGATCGACACACGTTTCGAGTCGACCCCGGTCCTTTGTCCCAAAGGGAAGTACCCTACAATCGTCCGAGTCCCCCAGGTGGAACGTTCACACCTCTGAATATGTGAGTCGACCGGTGATGATCCGGCCCGATGTCTCGCGGACTCTCTGTCTCGAAATTTGTACCGATGTAGTTCTGGTCAGTGTTCGACGTCTCCTTCGTAACGCGATGCACAGGACAAGATCCTTTCCCGGTGGACTCGAGCCCCTTATGCCTACTCCAGCTCGGACCTGAGTGTAGTCCAGTCCCGCCATAGACACATACTACCGTGTGTCCCGGTCCGGCGAGAAGGTGCTGTACCACTCCAGGCAGTGCAAGTGGGGCCGTATCGGCAGACAGACGGCGACCGTGGTTGGGTCGTCGAACGACCTTGCTCGGTGTCTGAGATCTTGTTGTTGTTGTTGCAATAATAACCTCCTCACCAGTGGACCCTCGGAACTGTCTCTTAGGTGCATTGGTCAGACTTTTTGATGACTTCCCTCCCTGTTTTATCGGCAGTGACCAAAAGTTTTCATTCTTCGATAAATTGACCATAATATATTAAAAAAAAAAAAAAACCGAGGTGCCACACCGAATACCCTAGAATCAAGGAGTTATCCCTCTGACGACTTGACTGATTTGCACCCGGGTATCGTCACTCTCGCGTCTCAGGATTGGTGCCTTGGGGTCCCTTAAGGGCACTTCAAAATCCAAATCCGTTCTTTGAGGGTTAAATAGGTCTGAGACTCCAGTTGCAGGTACGGGGTCTGTCTGCTGTCCGACGGGCACCCACTGGACCTGGGTTCGTGCGACTTCGGGTCCCAGGACCGCGGAGAGGTCCTGTCCCTACGCCTCCGTTACTGGTGGACGACTGTGGGAGTGTGGTCACCGGGACTCTAGAGGGACCTCTCGACCGTCGTCGACCCTCTCCTCTGTGGAAGGGACGTTTCGTTGTGAACCGCCTGGGTTCTTCTTTCCAAGCCAGGACGTGAAAGGTTCACTTTCGTTGAGACGTCCTAGTGTGTCTGCTTCCGTTCCTGGGGTCTCACCGTCCGACTCGGGAGTCGTTCTGTTCGGCGGTACGGAACTTTGTGAGTTGCGTCTCTGTCGCGTGTAGGTCCCTGTGAAGGTCAGTGACTACACAGAGGATTTTGTACTTCTCGGCAGTATTTTTAGACGAAAGTATCGACGTAGTCTTCTCGGGACTGTGTCTCGTAAATCTTTTCACTTTCACTTTCACTCCAGCGAGTCAGCACGGACTGAGAAACGCTGGGGTACGTGGTTCGAGGAGTTAGGTACCCTAAAAGTTCCGTTCTCATGACCTCACCCAACGGTAAAGGAAGAGGTCCCTTAGAAGGGTTGGGTCCAGAGAGTGTAACATCTGTCTGCGAAATGGCAGACTCGGTGGTCCCTTCAGATTGTCTCGTAAATCTTCTTAGACCATTGAGGATAAGCACAGGTTCTTTCAGACAAGGAATGAAATCCGTCGACTTTTATAAATTGGAACATGACCCAGTGATTCACGAAACACTTGTATTCTAATTTTGGCGTAAAGATTTTTCGGACAAAATAAATTCACAAAGTCCCTTTACTTAGGACTTTACTGTGTCTCTTCGTTACGACCACAGGAACAGATTCAGAGAACCGAAGGATCTAATTGAAATAAGTCTACAAAGGGTTCAGACACAGGTCACCAGGTCATACATGACCTGTTGGAGTTATCAAGTTCGAGGTCTTGATGTCACTTGTTTCTGTGTGAGAGACCCCTTAAGGGACCGTCAGGTCTCCAACCCTACGGAGCGAAAGTGACTGTTCCCGTGCCCAAGTTAGGGACCAGTCCCTTAATTCCAGGGTGTTCGGCATACCCCACCGGTTTGTTCTGTGTGAGAGACGGAAGTTCCTTCTACTAGAACTATAAGGTTGTCGTGCAGTTGAAGTTCTTTGGGTGCTGTCTTGAGTTTGGAAGTCGGGGTCAAGGAATAAGTCCGAGAAGTTACGAAGACCGAGGAATTATGAGGGCTGATGGTGAGAACTGTGGGGCGACATGTAGTTCACAACGTCACTTGTGGAGTGGTACGGGGGTTCAGGAGTTTCGGGCTCGCTCCGTGTTGTCCGTGGGGGTAAAGTCTGTGGCTTTGGGTTCAAGTCTACCGTTCGGTGTAGGAAGTGGTTACCCGTGCCGAACTGACCTGCGTCGGAGGGAAGAGTAGGTGTCGGAGTTGCAGTCCGGTCACTTGGGTTGTGCCTGCGTCGGGACTGATGGGTGAGCCGGGCCACGGGAAGAGACGGACCGGGAGACGTCACTGGTGAGAGGAGGGGTCCTTGAGAAGTCTCCGGAGTGGTCTGTGTTTCACGTCGTACCCGAGACGGAGATGGTGACACAGGACGTCCGAGCACCAGGAGTCGAAGGTCTGGTGCCGAAGAAGTGATTCTGGAAGGGGCGTTTGGAACCGACCGTACACGTGAGTTTCCGGGGACGTGTGTGTGGGGCGGGAGAGTTGTCGTGCATAGGTCGAAGAGAGGTGTGGGCGCACTGGGGACTCTGGTCCGAAGGGTCGGAGCTTCGCGACGATAAAGGACCGACACTCCGACTGAACACATAGTACCCCGTCTCGTCAGTGCAGGGCAGGTCAGGACTGCTCGTGACACGCGTGGTCTCGGGTCGGAAGCGTGTCTTGTGCGACTCAACCGACTTTCCGACTTCGCCCTGAGTGGCAACGCCCGGTCGAAGCCCCACCAAGCCCTTAAGTGTTCCAAGAGGTAGAGGTTTACTTGTAGAAAACACAGAGGTCATAGTATGTCTACCGCGTGGACCGTCCTTCCAATATTCGGCAATTCTTCCCTTTAGTGTGTGGTTCCTTGGTTCCGGGTGGACTCTTGTCTTACTGGTGTCACTTTTGGACCCGTCTTCACACCAGTCTTCCCTATTCCGGTTGGAAGTGGGGAAGACCCTACGTCACCCAGTGTGTGTATGTGTGTACGCGCACGTGACACTCTTGGACACTATCTCTCTGTGAACCGGTGTCACCCTCCCCGAACGAATCAGAGACGACCCGGTACTGAGGACGGGCCATTGTCGTCCAAAGCGGGGATTTGTATCTCCGGGTCACATGTCAGATCCTGTGTCTATAGAACTTACTCGACGAAAGAGCTGTAACAACCTGAGAAACCTTAATAACACGAAACACTTTACAGTGAGAACCACGTTATTGTGCCGAAGTCTGTAACACTCGACCTGCTGTCATAAAAAATGAACGTCTCTCAGAATAGAAGGGTATAGGAGAGTTCCCTGGTCAGGACAGACGTCGTGTTTCTGGGCCCCTCGACCCCACCACCAGAGGCACCGCGTCTGCTCCTCTGTTTACGTCCCCTCCCCTCCCGGGTCAGTGTCACTGGCCACCGTCACTGTGTCTACACATGGTGTGCGGGACGGGTCCCTCGGTCCCGACACGGGACGAGCAGTGACGTGTGGGCGGCGGGACCGACGAGGTAGACGACTACCTTTTGCGGAGGAGTCGGTTGAGTCCCTCTGCAGTGAACCAAGTATTCCTTCCGACACATACGAACATAGGTGTCCCAGACTGACCCGGACTGTCGCCGGTCCTGTACGGGTTGACCGGTCCCTGAGAGTGGACCGAACCGGCCTCTTTCAACTGCAAGTGTAACCCCATAGACCACTGCCCCAGCTACGACATGACCGACTTCAAGAACGAGTGCAAGAGTCCCCACCAGACTCCGTCGTTGGATATTTACGAAAGGGACGTTGTTGCTTGTTATGCGAGTCTCGTCACTGTCATTGTCTTTGTGGAGACTACTATAAAGACACAAGACTCTCGGGTCCCGTCCCGGTTGGAAGGAGGACCTACCCCAAGGGGGTGGGGGTGTAGTCGGAACGAAGGGTAGGGGAGATGGAGGTTCTGGGGAGTACGGGGTCTGACGATCCGGGGTCTGACGATGCGGGGTCGTTCTTTCCGTTCGTGTGGTGACACCCGTCCTCGTTTCGGGTTTAGATTAAATGATGATACGAGACAAAGCCGTTCAAGTGATTTAAAAATTCTTTCAGTGACCACTTTTTTTGAACGGTGGTTTCCGGGGGAGGGTGTGTGGGGTGGGAGAGTTGTCGTACACAGGTCAAAGAGAGGTGTGGGAACACTGGGGACTCTGGTCGGTCCGAAGGGTCGGAGCTTCGTGACGATAAAGGACCGACACTGGGGGATCCATTGACACTGGGATCTCCTGGAATACATTGTCTGAATTTTACTATACTTGGGGTTTAAAGTGGGTCATGTAGGAGAAAGAGATCAAGACCAGTTCCGTGAACAAGAAATAGTCGTACGTTTAGGGTCCAGAATCGAGTAAGTGTTAATAGACGAAGTTTTATAGACTGCAAACTCTTTACAAATGTTCGTCAAACCACAAAAGGAAACTTAAGTTTCCAATAGAAATTAATCAAGATTCAATCATGTAGGGGTCGATGGTGCGACTAAAGTAATCATAATCGGAGAGATCAAGTTTCTGTTCTTCTTGAACTGTGTCCTAAAAGTATGGGGACAAATGCATTAACAGTGTCTCCTTAGCCTCTTGTAGGAAGTTACAATATGTTTCTAAGTCTGTGGTGAACCTTCTCAAACGAAACCTCTCACTGTCCTCTTGTAGTGACTCTACTGGCCATCCAAAGATACTAAAATACTTATGGATAGAATGGAAAGAAGAGGATTTATTCTTATATAGTAGTTAATTCTTCCTCTTTGGACTCGGGTCGGACGTTGACTGCGAGGTAGAGTAGCGCCTCCCGGGGACGCCAATGGAGAGACGGTCCTGAAGGTTCCCCGAGCAGGGGTCTCTGGTCGATGCGTGGTAGGTCCGACTCAGGTATCGTCGGTCTTTCGGGGCCCGATAAGGACAAGGGTAACCGGTTTTTCCGATCTTCCTCTATCTTTTGTCTCTTAATTAATGGAAAATTATCTCCCTTTGATTTGGGGACTCGTTTCTTTCGGAGACGGGGACTCTCCTGCAAGACCGTCCTGTATGACGGGAGGGGGGCGGTGTTGGACCGTCCAGGATTCGGATTGAGTCGTCCGGGACTCGGGGGTCCGACCTGAGATGCACCGTCCCATTGTGTCTGCGAGGGTCGGACCCTGGGGTACAAGGACCAGTACGACGGGGGATTATGGGCGAGTGGAGGTCCTCCGACAGGGGGTGGTCTCGGTGGTCGTCGACCACGGGCAACACGAGGGCGTGGTCCCGGCGTAAGAGCCTCCGCATGTACGTGCACTTCAGCTTGTACCGGTGCAGTCCGACGGGCATCACCAACTACCGCTTCAGGTCTCTGCCGTCGACGACGACCCACCTCTTCAGCCGACGGAGGGCCCGCATCGAGTCGTCCCGGAGGACCAGGTGTAAGAGGGCCCTCTCGTTCTCGAGGCACAGTCGCATCAGGACAGAGGTCTCTGCCCCCCTCCGAGTTCCCTTTCGGGTCCGTCCCCGTATCCACGGGTGACCGATGCCGGTGTGGTGGAAGGGACGGGGCTCTCACCGAAGGACAAGGTTTCATTCAGGAGGTGTGTTTAAGCCCTTCCCACCCCCCGAACAAAGATTCCCTTGTGTCCAAAACGGTGGATCTTTGTCAGGGACGAAAAGGTAGCAAGAACCTTGTTCAGGGATGAACACGTCAGATCAGGTGAGGTGGAGTGCCTCGACGAGATTTGTGGTTTATGTTACTGAGCACCCTACCACGGAACATTTGACTTTTCGTAGGGGTCAATTCCGACGATAGTCATTCGTAGGAGAAGACTGTCGTTGACCTGCTGTGTCCTGTGAGTTGGATGTAGAGGGTATCTGGGGTTTCCTTCTTGGGTTTTCGAAGGTACGGGCTGCCTATTCCTCCACCCCCGTGGTCGTCGGGTCCCTGGGCCGTTCTCTATGTGACTCCTGCCTTGTCTTCGAAAGGTTTCTTATATCCCCTAAGACCTTCCGGGGTGTCATTAGGTGGTTGTTGCCCTTTGCTGCTCTCTTTTTCCCGAGAGGTATCTCTCCTAACTCTTTGAGGAGACGAGGTCTCCAAGGACGTGTGACTGGTCCGGAGGAGGAGTTCCCCCTGACCTCGAGAGGTTCACAGGGACTCCCGTGGAGGTCGACGGGTCTGTTGAACCTTTCCCTTTTGTACGTGTGAGTTCAACCAAACAAGTTATGAATCACTCATCGGTGACACCCGAGTCCTAAGTCACCGTGTGTGGGACGCGCGAGTTTTTTTTGGTGTCTTTCCTTTTCATGTAGTCCAACGCCGTAAGATCTAACAAGGTTGTATTACAGTTGACTAATGGTATCGGGACTGCTCCTGTCATCTACAGTTCAGAATCGAACCGGGGCTCCGCGTGGTCGTCCGAGTACTCATAGAGAAGGGCCACTTTGTAGGTCGACTCATATAGGGTGAGACCTATGTGAGACCACCGTGGCCGACGTAGGTGCGAGACGAGGGAAGAGTGTGTGTGTCTCCGGTGCCCCGACTCTGTGTCTGTCCTCCGGGGGCTTCTCCTCTGACGACGTCCGTTCGAGGGACGAGGGGTCGTGACGGGTTCCGTTTCGCCGTCACATTGCGTAGTGGTGGGACGTCTCGACCCTGTGGGCCTGTGAGTCGGTGCTCAGACACGACCCTGGCGTCCCCGGAGCCAGTCGTGTAGTAGTGTCCTTGTCTTAAGAGTTTGGGTCTGGTCGGTCTGGTTCGTTCTGAATTCTTTGAGAGGATTCCTTGGTAGAGACCTCCTTGGTAGGTGGACACCGAGAGACTAAGGTAAAGGTCCAGTAGCAGAGTCCCTTACAGTGTGTTAATCAGTAGGCCTTTTTTCCGAAGTGACCGGGACTGAGACCCACTTGTTCTCAGGAGTGACAGTCCGGTGTTTCTCCAGGTTTATTTCGGACTGGCTCCGAGACAAGGGACCCGGCGACATTGGTCTAGGCGTCATTTCGGTCTTGACGAGAGTCCGAGGGTCTTTGTGGTTTGAGGGAAGGGAGATATTGGGGAAGCGAGATGTTGGGAGAGGGTTTCCTGCTGAATAATTGGTTGGTTATTAGTCGGTGTACCCTTACGTGGTATTCGGTGTTTGGATTCGTGATTTTGATCCGACTTATAAATACGTGCTTTACGATGGACTCTAACGAGACGTTTCGGGGTGCGTCCTCACCCCTCATCCGTCACGACCGGCGCACGACTAGGGACACTTCGATCTATTCTTCGTGTTCCCCCAAGTAATGGGTTCAGAGAGGTGAAAACAAGTGTGAACTGTAAAAGGTTTTATTCTCCAAAAAATTTCGCAATTTGATTTTTTGTAGTCTCCTAATGTTTTGCGTGTCAGGGTCCTCTACTGACTCAACGAGCAAAATTACTGAAACGTTTTTTTTGACTAGTCTGTTATTTTAAGAAATAGAACCATTAGTGTACAGGACTATGTACTTTTCTCCAGATTTTCTTTGGGTACTGAGTGTACGTCATAGTGGGGAAACAGGTCATTCGAGACGAAGAACCGTCAGTATTGCTTCATCACACATAGTAGAAACATCATCTGTTACAAGAGGTCCAGCTAGGGACGCTGTCTCCTGTCTGTGGGTGCACTCCCAGACGACTCTACACCCCCCTACTGACAATAGTCAGGTGTCTCTGGCCCCAGGACCTTGGGGTCCGTCCTTTCTCTTTTGTCCATAGACTCGGGCTAGAAGTGTGGGACGGGTCAACAAGTGTTCTTCTCCCTTCGAACCAGTAGGAGTACGACGAGACGCAAATGGACTGTGGGACAATAGGATTGTTGTCGGTAGTCGTCCTTCTTCTTTACACTCCTACCCTTCTTCCCTCTCCAATTGGAACTCCTTCTCCCAGACTCAGTCCAATTCGGAGAAACTATGAGTAGTCCGTTGTCCCCTTAGAGGATCTGCGAGTGTTCGTTCTGTCTTGGTCCACGACCTTCGTCTCAGTCATCCCAATCGAGATGATTGGATTTTTTAATCTACGTTACCGTTCTTTGACACAGGATCTTTTGTCTATTGACGGTAAACAGTGTGTAAAAACAACGTCGTTTTACGGATTCACTTAGATAAGTGTTCGATGGTATGTTATCGGAGTAAAAATAGACCGTACACCAAATGAGGTCTTCGTTTACTTGAGTCCTTTTTCTTATGAGTTGTGGATGTCAGACGAAGAGTTGTTTGGTCCCGAGGGTGGGTGTCGCTGCGTCGCGGTCCGTCCCCTTCCCCAAGTTCGTCCTCCTCGTCGGGTCGGTGTCGCTACTCGTGGTTTCGGTCGTCTCGTCCTCTGTCTCCGTGCTTGCCGGGTCGCGGGTCTCGCCTCGTGTCCCCGCGTCTTTCCCGTCTCCCGGTGTCGTGCCGCCGCCGTCGTTGCTGGGGCGGGGCGGTCGGGGGACTGCTCCCGGTCTCGCCCCAAGTCTCAGAAAGGAAGGCGACACCTCCATAATTGTGGTTGGACACCGAAGGGAGTCAAGGACCTTTTTAAAAACCAACTTATATTTTCGGTGTGGTGACTAAAGAAGGTGAAACCGAAGACGACAACATAAAGCCAATTATTTTAAGCGACATTACCGTTACCGGTTAAACGGTGCCTTAAGAAAGGCTGCTTTAGGACCCTTCGTCCCTTCTTTAAAAGTCTCCAATACTCTCGACCGGTCTCTTCGTCCTTCAAGTGCAGTTTGTGCTCTTTATCCTCCCCAAGACTACTCCTGCATCCCCTCACACCCCCCACCCTTAGTACCCTTTAACTCCCGTCGAGAGGAGACCTTCGTTTCACAGATGGAGGGTTTCGGAAGGGTTAGGTCGTTCTACAGTTCAGTGGGTGTCGATTGTGTGCGGACCTTTAGGTTGCCCGGACTCACGTTTCGTGAGTCGCGCTCCGAGGTACACGAACTCATTCAGTCCAGATCTAGACGTCACCGGGGCCGAGTACTCTCGGACAGAGGGACGTGGGTCTCTTCACGGACCCTCAGTCGACCACCCCGGACGGTAGGTGGTCGTGTCCGTGCCTGGTCTCCTCCCCAGAGTCCTCACCCCTGAGGCTCCTGTGTTCGAGAATGCCCCGAACCCCTCCCGCTGGTAAGGGACCGACACTTGGTCGTCCTCCTCTGGCGGGTCATGGAAGGTTCCATAAGGACGCCGGTAGAGGCGGCTACTAGTGAAGTTTGAGTATAAGACTGTGTCCCACGCAAAACCCCACGTGGTCCCGGGCGGTTGGATAGGGACACCTGGTTTCAGTCTTACTTCCAGTAGTGGCCTGGGTAAGTATGCGGACTCTATAAGTATGTGGGTCTAGAGATCTATGGGTCCACACGTCGACCGTGTTTTGGGGGACAGTTTGTATCGTCCGTATTTTCGAACCCCGTGTTTGGTTTCTCTCTTTCTTCGAAACTCCTTCCGAGTGTTTCCTTGTGGGGGGTCGTGTACTGGAAGACATTGCCTAGGTTCGTGGGTCGTACGGAGTACGATGCAGTCCCGGGGGAGTAATTTAGTTTCAAGGAGGTTTCTGAGTCCGACACGTTTGCCTTTTCGAGAAGTTGGTCGAGACTTTCGATGGGTTCTACGGACAGCAGAGGAGGGATCTAGCTTAGAAAGAGTGGGGAAGGTCGGGGAAAGGGAGGAATAAAAATGTGAGTGCAAGTAAAAGAACTAGGAGTCCTCCGAGGTGTTCAGGAGCCTTAAGGTGTAACTGCACCTAGAGTTACGGATCCTAGTTTCGATGAAAGTTTTCATAATCGACTTCGACTGCCTATGGACCCACCCGTCTTCTAACGTGCTCACTCCCAGGAGTCGTCCTGTCTGTCAGTCGTAGTGATGGGGCCAAGGGGGTGAGTGGGTACGTGCGTCTCAGATGAGCCGACGAGTTTCAGTGGCCGTCGTCCGAAAAGGGTCGGTACGGACATCGCAGAAAAGAAAGGGTCCCGTTTATGCTGAGTCACGTCTACAAGGTCTCTGTGTGAGTCCCGGTTCAGGTGGAGAACCCAATCCATAAGGGTCGTGTGCTTTCGTGACTCTGTCGTCCTCTGCGCGAGGGAAGGGGGTAGGAGGTACTACACGAGTCTCGGGGGGTAGGAGGAACTACACGAGTCTCGGGGAGTAGGAGGGACTACACGAGTCTCGGGGGGTAGGAGGGGCTACACGAGTCTCGAGGGGTAGGAGGACTACACGAGTCTCGAGGGGGTTAGGAGGGGACTACCCGAGTCTCGGGGGGTAGGAGGACTACACGAGTCTCGAGAAGTAGGAGGAACTACACGAGTCTCGGGGGGTGGGGAGGGACTACGCGAGTCTCGAGGGGTAGGAGGAACTACGCGAGTCTCGGGGGTAGGAGGACTGCACGAGTCTCGGGGGGTAGGAGGGGCTACACGAGTCTCGAGGGGTAGGAGGACTACACGAGTCTCGAGGGGGTTAGGAGGGGACTACACGAGTCTCCGGAGGAGTAGGAGGGACTACACGAGTCTCGGGGGGTAGGAGGAACTACACGAGTCTCGAGGGGTAGGAGGACTACACGAGTCTCGGGGGGTAGGAGGGGCTACACGAGTCTCGAGGGGTAGGAGGAACTATACGAGTCTCGAGGGGTAGGAGGACTACACGAGTCTCGAGGGGGTTAGGAGGGGACTACCCGAGTCTCGGGGGGTAGGAGGGGCTACACGAGTCTCGAGGGGGTTAGGAGGACTACACGAGTCTCGAGGGGGTTAGGAGGGGACTACCCGAGTCTCGAGGGGGTTAGGAGGGGACTACCCGAGTCTCGAGGGGGTTAGGAGGGGACTACTCGAGTCTCGAGGGGTAGGAGGACTACACGAGTCTCGAGAGGTAGGAGGAACTACACGAGTCTCGGGGAGTAGGAGGGACTACACGAGTCTCGAGAGGTAGGAGGGACTACACGAGTCTCGGGGGTGGGGAGGGACTACACGAGTCTCCGGGGGAGTAGGAGGGACTACACGAGTCTCGGGAGGGGGTAGGAGGGACTACACGAGTCTCGGGAGGGGGTAGGAGGGACTACACGAGTCTCGGG